>CAXHSH010000230.1:0-11727 GCA_964019135.1 Arenicola marina
CCCAGACCGGAATTATGATTAGCAGTAATTCCAAAGCAATATGTGTCGTTCATACACAAGGATGTCGGTAATAACAAACACTACCCAGCAACATTAATTAATACAAAGGCTTTTTGAGTCACATGATATCTTACTCCACCTTCAGAAAATTGCACGAAACTATGGAGAGAGGAGCGTTAGCTTGCTCTGCTCGACTAGTCTCACCTTTTCCATCATTTAGCACGTTTTTAGCTGGCGTAGTTCGTTGAATAATCGCCAGGGCTATACATACAAAGCCGGCGCCATCCACAACCCCCGGGAATACGACCTCTCACTTACTGACACGACTAGCGTACGAAGCCCATTTATCGGCGACACCAAGCAATCTTGACAGTCCACGGCTTGAATTCCATTACAGCCGTTACAACGAAAGCAACAGCGGCAGCAGCATCCTCTCGCTGAATGCCACGAGAGTTCACTGTCCGCGAGATTTCGCGCGCCGTCAAGACAGAATGACGCCATTTGCATCGGAAAACCCACGACAAGACAGAACAAAATTTGAAAAAAAGAGAGAAGAAAGCAAGTTTTTCTAGTCGTCTTCATCGAAGAAACCCTCTCAGCAGACACACTTTCTGCTTTGTCTGCTGGCCACTGGGGGCGCCAGACACGCGCAAACAATGGGCGGGTTGAGGCGGCGATGTAATTCTAGTCCAGGCAGAAGGCAGGCCAGGCGATGGTCGGGAGAGGAGTAGTAAATATAACACAAAAATCGAACCGAGACACTCCTGAAAGGAAAAGTGAGGCACGTTGGAAAAAGCTCGGCATTCGTATTCCCACGGAAGAGTAAAGATGTCACGGCAGCCAAAGCAGCAATCCAGCAAATATCACTTTGACTGGACGGCCGCGGACTCCTCCACCTCCACCGTCAAGTCCAGACAAGGGACTCTTCTCAATAAAGATTCTGAGGCAAAACCACCGTCGGTGACCAGACCTACTGACGTCGACGGCTGATGGAAGTGGTGAGGATGGGGGGTCAAACAAACGCCACTCTCTTTTCGCAAGCATGCCCGATCATCCTTTCCAACCCGCATCCACGCTGTGTCACCCACATCATTGTTTCCCGCGCTAACCGGTTGTCGTCTGCCTGCAGGAAGCGCTCACAGCGCCGTCGGTCAGTCCCTTCCCGTGCACGATACACGGGGATTGAAGACGACGGTGTACGATTCTTCCTACGCTCCAGGTATAAGAGAGGGTTATATATTAGGAAGAGGCGCCGAGGTGTAATGGATGCAAGGAGGCTGGATGGGGTGGCTGGTGGTGGCTGGGGTGGCTGGCGTGGCTGGAGTGGCTGGAGTGGCTGGGATGGGTGGAGTGACTGGTGGTGGCTGGTGGTGGGTGGAGTGGCTGGGGGTGGCTGGGGGTGGCTGGGGTGGCTGGCGTGGCTGGAGTGGGTGGAGTGGGTGATGGTAGCTGGAGTGGCTGGAGTGGTTGGGGTGGCGGGTGGTGGCTGGAGTGGCTAGTAGTATCTGGGGTGGCTGGTGGTGACTGGGGTGGCTGGGGTGAGGCGTGTACCACCATACCCCCAGCCCCCCGGCCCCCAAGCCTAGACCCACTATTGACGCCTACGTCAGCGAGACAGTCCCAGAGAGCTACTGGTGGGGTGGTGTGGTGTGGGGGGCGGGGAGGTGCAGTATGGTCGGGATTAGTTAGGCTGTGGCAGTAGGACGGGGGGTGGTGGTGTCTTACATGGGTGAGGGGTGGTGGGGGTGGTGGATGTAGTATAGTGCCTAAATCATTGCTGACGCCATGCACGGCGAGCCCCTGTACAGCTGCCAATGCTGAGGTGGCAGGTCGTATGTGGCAGCCAGGTCCTATGCGGCAAGTCCTATGTGGCAGGGGCCGTAAACTCGGCCCAGACGCCCAGTCGTGGTTCCATCGAAGGGTATTAGCACCGCTTCCTGTCAACCGCTCCGCGTGCATCTCAATGTTCCGCGGCCTAAAGGGGGGACCCAGAGCGGGAGAGGGGGAGGGGGGTGGGGGGCGTGTTGGAAGAGGGCGTGTTGCGTGGGTGAGAGGTGGCGGTGGTGTCCGGGGATTGCACACACACAGTGATGTAGGTGGTGGATGTGGTGGTGGTGGTGGTGGTGGTGGATGTGGTGGTGGTGAAGGGTACACGACACTCTCCACCGTTCAGAGGCCGGAAGGTGGCCCCATCAAATGTAGCACGCCACCCAGCGGCGACGCCAGACCCTAAAACCTCCCCGGCTACGGTGTACAAAAGCAGTAACGACCGGTAGCGCCGTCTGTGGTCAATGTCTGCAATGAACGACTGCTAAATCTATATTGGATAATGTCACCCTCCCCCCCGACATTTATTGGACAACATCCCACATGGAACATGTTGCTATAAGGTCCCTCCCTTTTTTTTTACTTCAGCCGATCCGTCGGTGCCTGTCGACGGAATGAATCAAAAAGGAGACTCCAATAACAACGGATTAATTAAAAAAAGTCAAAATATCAGCTGTCATTTTACTTCATCCCGAGCATGACATATTGGGCTTTTCACAACGTTAGTCACGGAACTGACAATAATCTTCCACCGGTGACCACGTGGCAAATTGTCGCTGTATAGATTGAGTATTCACTGCGGGACATATGACCGTCACTTCCGGTTATAACGGATAACTGCCCCCCTCCCTCACCGCCGCCCTCCGCATAACGTTTCGGAAAACTTTTGGCGCGCGAGTACCAGACTGCCGCCGCTGCCGGTAAATCGCTTTCACTGCGCAGGCGTAAGAACCATACTTCCGGTTTACGGCTATTCGGAAACACACGGAGGATGTTATCTCCCTCTGCGCAGGCGCACACAAAACTAAGAAGCAGAAAACCTCTACCCATTGCCGTCATGCACGTGGCGCCGGAAATGGCTGCGTCCATTACCACGAAAGAATGGCGGTTACTTGCCGACGAAACCTCGACGAGGCTTGCTGTTGCCAGTGCGAATGACGTCACTCCCAGAGCAATGTCGTAATGTGATTACACATCACAAGCAAGAGGCTCACTACGCGAACACTCATTGACGGCAAACCGGGGGACAGAAAAGCAGTACTTGCAGAAAAGCTGAATAAATGATATATCAACACACTCTGGCTGAAATCAGGCTATTTGCCGCAAGGCTAGCCGGCAATTTTGATCGAATTATCGAAGGGAAAACGCCTCACGCGCGAGCGATAACCGTATTACCTGTGTCTCGCGCCACAGTCAAATGAGCGCGCAATTTTCTGATGGTTGCCCACCAATAACAAGGCGCATAATATGCCTATCGGGTTACGGGCGTCCATATTAGTCGTGTGCTACGTTTTGTTACGGGGCGTCGTTCCAGCGTGCACCTGCCTCCCGGGGCTTGGTGGTAGACATGGGAAGGGAGGGGGGGGGGGCACTGGGTAATGCAAGAGTCGGTCTGCTTAAAGCAATATATTCCGTAATTTTTTGTATTACCAACCTCTTCTCCGTGTCAAATAAGTACATTCTGTCTTGAGTTTCAATCCTGAAAGCCTGCGGGCTATCTGGAGAGAAGCATTTTGGTCAACGGAGCAGAAGTTGGTGGCCGGCTTTATATCCCTACGCGCCTGTTCGCAGTTCGCTATTTTGTGTGTGATGTCGACCGCGGTTCGCTATCACGTCCGCGCGCGATAAAAATAAACCGCGCAGTTTTATGTTGAAATGTTTGTTTTACAGACTCAAAGGGATATAAAAACATATGCATCATAAATTTTGAGATACTTTAGTCTTGATTGTAAAATGTGAAAAATTTAAGATGGCGCATGTAAGCGTATTGCTTTAAGGTTGCTTGTCTGACCCAGTCAACTCGGAAAAGCGACTGTGAGCACATCTTAAGACGCCGTTAAAAAACCCGACCACATGCCACCACCAGTGTCCAAGTCTACATCTGTTTACCGACTGACTGACAGAAGCTGACACTGATTAACATACGTTTACTGACAGATACCGAGCTTTCATCCCAGTTTTCCATCACTCGACACCTTCACAAAAACACACCTCCATAATTGTCCCACCATGAAGCGCAAAAAGTACGAGCCATTGGCCGTGGCGTGGAGTTGCGTCTGTCTGCCACCCATGGACCATACACCATAGTGACCATTGCTTCCAACCTCACAAAACACTCGTCACCGACTCTCGTCGGACAACGAACAGGGACCGAACCCCTTTGACGTCACCGTCACCGCTACCTGGTGCTAGCTCGTCTTTTTTCCCTCGGTTTCAGCGAGCGGCACATTCCCCCCAGCAAACCTAATTAGGGGGCGGCCAAATTAAAGGACGTTTAATCCACTTTGGCGCCATTACCAGCTCGGAGGCCCTCCCTGCCTCCATTACGGCGGGCCGAGTGAGGGCGCTGCATGGCTGTCTGCGCGGTGTACAGGTGAGCGGACCACGTCGCCGTCACCGAGGGCAAGATACAAACAATTCTTTACCCCCCCCCCCCCACCCCGCCCCCCATGCCCCTTCTCCATCACCGTCGCTCTCCCTTCTTCTTCCCTCTTCCCCACCCACCCCCCGCACACAGCTCACTTGACCTACGTTGCAACTAGAAACCGAAAAACCCCAAAACACGCAACTCGGTTTATATTTTGAGACCATAAACACGTTATATGTTGGTCATTTGATACGTGCCTGCGCCCCCCCCCCTCCCCTCCTCGAACCCCACCCCCCCCCACCTGCCCGCACTGACGCCGAGCAGACCGCTGGGTCCGGTAACGCCATAACAACCACGTAACAGGCCCTCAAACGATGCGTCCCATAGTATCCGTCTGGACCTCAACTATCCAACGCAGCACGTCTCACGGAGACACCCAATGAGACACATTAATAACGTAACGCTATTCGTTAACACGTGGCTTGATTACTCAGGCACGTTATACATAACACAATATGAATAACACGCGAATGGACTGATTAACACGTGCTATAAGCCCAAACGAACATCATTTAACGAATAACACTGCGTTAATAACCTGTGACTCGATGACGCGTGTACATAACACACTTTGTTATCAATAACACATCATACAATATTAGTAACATGTGTACAACAATAACTTGCGTATTGCTAAGACGCAAACGATGCCTTATCAATAACAAGTTATAAGCGATATAACGGTGCCCAGGCCATGTTAGAGGACATAACACATGGGGGAGCCCCCGCCCCCCAACACATGGGGGACCCCCCCCCCCTCTCCACCCACACACACACATTCACAATGTGCGCTCCCTCCTCTGGTCCCCCTCTGAACTACCCGTGTCATCACCATGACGTCACCATGATGTCACATTGTATCATACGTCTACATATCACTGAAGGTATAAATGTGTAGTAGAACCCGCCATCCAATCCGTCGGCCGCCCATACATACATGTTAGGCCACCTTGTTGCACCCATGATTCAAACCAGGACAAGGAAACACATCCGAATGTGACAACCAAGACCCATTGAGATCGCGACAAGTTTTTAAACAGCACCGTCGATTCATGACGCTGCGTGACAGGACGATGAATGACGGCGGCCCTGGGTCAAGGCTTAAGCATTCTGTCTCTTCGTTAATAATTGCCGAAAGTTACTCTCGCCATTGATGGTGAGTCGTTGACGGCGCGAAGGAGGCCCGGAAAGGGGGCCGAGGAAACAGAAAAAGCTGTGGCCTGTTGAGTCTCCACGCAAAACTAGATGTGCCCTAATGCTTGGGTTGTCAGGTGGATATAATAATCAATCACTGAAGAGTTATTTACACTGCGCATATATATATAAATATATCATTGACGCCGCCGCGTAACGTCGAAGGCTTTTTGGAAGTCCACGTGTGCAACCAAGCGATAACAAATACGCGAGTGTATGTGTGGAGTTTCCGTCCATGTAAGGACAGTCATTGTGTAGTCGTTGCTCAGCAGCGGTTGATATGATCTGGGTCGGGACCATACACAGACGTTGTGCACGTGGAACGTAGGGTCCAGCGGTATCGCAACGTCACCTATACTCGTTATTACCGAGTCACCCGACCCCTGCCAAAATAAATATCTACATATCTTCAGATAACATACGACTTGACCAATTATGTAATGCTACTGTAGTGGTATCGGAGCCTCCCAAAAGGAGCGCAAGACAGTACTTCCGTTTACCTGAGAAACATTGTACATACGTGTCTTGATGTCGAAATGATGTGAGGTCCTCATTAGATACCTAGACACAGATAGCGTGGACTAAACCCAATGGGACATATCGCGTCAGTTATGTGTGTACTAAGTAGTCACCAAGATGTATGAGTAGTTGCTGTGGGTTGGCCTTTTGGGAAGAGACCACGTAAACGACGAATACGGCCATAGGTGTCCTTTCCCTCTTCGCACCAGATACATTATAATCAGTGCTTTTTTTGACAATGGATGTTCTTTCCGTTGCAACCCGCTCAGCGATCTCAACCTGGCTTGCTATGACGCCCCTTGTCGGCGATAGGGGGCGACAGTGTCCGCGTTTCCGGCGCCCAGTGTATAAACGGCTGTATAGCTTACTTCCGGTAAATTACGCCGCGTCGCTCGCTCGTGCAAGGTTATCGCGTGCTTAACCATACAGTAAACACCAGCGGCCACCTTACGATAGCAGCGCCATCTAACGGTCGCCGCGTGATCTACACCGCGGCACGGGATTTGGGTTCCAAAGCTCGGGCCAAGCCCGTTGTATGGCGGCGGCGGCTTCCGGTGCCATCGCCCAGCAATAAGGCCACCAGCCCATTGTTCGCGGCAGCGCGGGAAGCCAGGCCGTAAAGAGGGATTGGATATCCGAGAATAAAAAAAGAAACCCAAGATAGGGAAGAAGAGTTCTGTTCCCTTTTAAGCTGGCTACTCTGCCTGTCTCTTCAGCGACAAAGAGCCACCCCCCCCCCCTCCCCCGACCCCACCCGACCCCACGTCCCTTACTTCATGTTCCAGCAGTGACCAGGGTAACATGGATAGACCACGCTCACTCACCCCCACCCCCTTCCGGGGGGATGGTGGACAGTTGTGCATGAGACCCGCAAAATCCACGACCATTTAGAACATAAAAGATGCCTTTGGGAATAGAGTAGTGGGCGAATTTTAAGTTCTCTGAAATTCCCTTTAGTGCTCTTTGGTCCTCGGCCTACTTATTAGGGAAGGGCATATGGCAAGTCAATCTATAGAGAGCTGCTTCTGTAAATGCATTTATTCTTTAAAGAGATAATGTTTAAAAGTCGTTACGAGGGGGCGGGGGATGTGGACCAAATGTGCATTCTGATAAAATATTTAATATTGGCGTATATATACACGGCTTCAAACTTGGTCTGAGCCACAGTTAGCATGAATACATCGATTCACTCTTGGCTTGAGCCACAGTTAGCATGAATACATTGATTCAATCTTGGCTTGAGCCACAGTTAGCATGAATACATTGATTCACTCTTGGCTTGAGCCACAGTTAGCATGAATACATAGATTCACTCTTGGCTTGAGCCACAGTTAGCATGAATACATTGATTCACTCTTGGCTTGAGCCACAGTTAGCATGAATACATCGATTCACTTTTGGCCTGAGCCACAGTTAGCATGAATACATTGATTCACTCTTGTCCTGAGCCACAGTTAGCATGAATACCTAGATTCACTCTTAGCCTGAGCCACAGTTAGCATGAATACATTGATTCACTCTTAGCCTGAGCCACAGTTAGCATGAATACATTGATTCACTTTTGGACTGAGCCACAGTTAGCATGAATACATTGATTCACTCTTAGCCTGAGCCACAGTTAGCATGAATACATTGATTCACTTTTGGCCTGAGCCACAGTTAGCATGAATACATTGATTCACTCTTAGCCTGAGCCACAGTTAGCATGAATACATTGATTCACTTTTGGCCTGAGCCACAGTTAGCATGAATACATTGATTCACTCTTAGCCTGAGCCACAGTTAGCATCAATACATTGATTCACTCTTAGCCTGAGCCACAGTTAGCATGAATACATTGATTCACTCTTAGCCTGAGCCACAGTTAGCATGAATACATTGATTCACTTTTGGCCTGAGCCACTGTTAGCATGAATACATTGATTCACTCTTAGCCTGAGCCACAGTTAGCATGAATACCTAGATTCACTCTTGGCCTGAGCCACCATTAGCATGATACATTGATTCACTCTTGGCCTGAGCCACAGTTAGCATGAATACATTGATTCAGATCACACCTGAGCCACAGTTAGCATGAATACATTGATTCACTCTTGGCCTGAGCCACAATTAGCATGAATACATTGGTTCCCTCTTGGCCTGAGCCACAATTAGCATGAATACATTGATTCACTCTTGGCCTGAGCCACAGTTAGCATGAATACATTGATTCAGATCACACCTGAGCCACAGTTAGCATGAATACATTGATTCACTCTTGGCCTGAGCCACAATTAGCATGAATACATTGGTTCCCTCTTGGCCTGAGCCACAATTAGCATGAATACATTGATTCACTCTTGGCCTGAGCCACAATTAGCATGAATACATTGATTCACTCTTGGCCTGAGCCACAGTTGGCATGAATACATTGATTCACTCTTGGCCTGAGCCACATTTAGCATGAATACATTGAGTCACTCTTGGCCTGAGCCACAGTTGGCATGAATACATTGATTCACTCTTGGCCTGAGCCACAGTTAGCATGACTACATTGATTCAGATCTGACCTGAGCCACAGTTAGCATGAATACATTGGTTCACTCTTGGCCGGAGCCACAGTTAGCATGAATACATTGATTCACTCTTGGTCTGAGCCACAGTTGGCATGAATACATTGATTCACTCTTGGCCTGAGCCACAGTTAGCATGAATACATTGATTCACTCTTGGCCTGAGCCACAGTTAGCATGACTACATTGATTCAGATCTGACCTGAGCCACAGTTAGCATAAATACATTGATTCACTCTTGGCCGGAGCCACAGTTAGCATGAATACATTGATTCAGATCTGACCTGAGCCACAGTTAGCATGAATACATTGATTCAATCTTGGCCTGAGCCACAGTTAGCCTGAATACATTGATTCACTCTTAGCCTGAGCCACAGTTAGCATGAATACCTAGATTCACTCTTGGCCTGAGCCACCATTAGCATGATACATTGATTCACTCTTGGCCTGAGCCACAGTTGGCATAAATACATTGATTCACTCTTGGCCTGAGCCACAGTTAGCATGAATACATTGATTCACTCTTGGCTTGAGCCACCATTAGCATGAATACATTGATTCACTCTTGGCCTGAGCCACAGTTAGCATGAATACATTGATTCAGATCTGACCTGAGCCACAGTTGGCATGCATACATTGATTCACTGTTGGCCTGAGCCACAGTTAGCATGAATACATTGATTCACTCTTGGCCTGAGCCAAAGTTAGCATGCATACATTGATTCACTCTTGTCCTGAGCCACAGTTAGCATGAATACATTGATTCACTCTTGGCCTGAGCCACAATTACCATGAATACATTGATTCACTCCTGGCCTGAGCCACAGTTAGCATGAATACATTGATTCACACTTGGATTGAGCCACATTTAGCATGAATACATTGATTCACTCTTGGCCTGAGCCACAATTAGCATGAATACATTGATTTACTCTTGGCCTGAGCCACAACTAGCATGAATACATTGATTCACTCTTGGCCTGAGCCACAATTAGCATGAATACATTGATTCACTCTTGGCCTGAGCCACAATTAGCATGAATACATTGATTCACTCTTGGCCTGAGCCACAGTTAGCATGAATACATTGATTCACTCTTGGCCTGAGTCACAGTTAGCATGAATACATCGATTCACTCTTGGCTTGAGCCACAGTTAGCATGAATACATTGACTCACTCTTGGCCTGAGCCACAGTTAGCATGGATACATTGATTCACTCTTGGCCTGAGCCACAGTTAGCATGAATACATCGATTCACTCTTGGCTTGAGCCACAGTTAGCATGAATACATTGACTCACTCTTGGCCTGAGCCACAGTTAGCATGAATACATTGATTCACTCTTGGCCTGAGCCACAATTACCATGAATACATTGATTCACTCCTGGCCTGAGCCACAGTTAGCATGAATACATTGATTCACACTTGGATTGAGCCACATTTAGCATGAATACATTGATTCACTCTTGGCCTGAGCCACAATTAGCATGAATACATTGATTCACTCTTGGCCTGAGCCACAACTAGCATGAATACATTGATTCACTCTTGGCCTGAGCCACAATTAGCATGAATACATTGATTCACTCTTGGCCTGAGCCACAATTAGCATGAATACATTGATTCACTCTTGGCCTGAGCCACAGTTAGCATGAATACATTGATTCACTCTTGGCCTGAGTCACAGTTAGCATGAATACATCGATTCACTCTTGGCTTGAGCCACAGTTAGCATGAATACATTGACTCACTCTTGGCCTGAGCCACAGTTAGCATGGATACATTGATTCACTCTTGGCCTGAGCCACAGTTAGCATGAATACATCGATTCACTCTTGGCTTGAGCCACAGTTAGCATGAATACATTGACTCACTCTTGGCCTGAGCCACAGTTAGCATGAATACATTGATTCACTCTTGTCCTGAGCCACAGTTAGCATGAATACATTGATTCACTCTTGGCCTGAGCCACAATTAGCATGAATACATTGATTCACTCTTGGCCTGAGCCACAGTTAGCATGAATACATTGATTCACTTTTGGCCTGAGCCACAGTTAGCCTGAATACATTGACTCACTCTTGGCCTGAGCCACAATTAGCATGCATACATTGATTCACTCTTGGTCTGAGCCACAGTTAGCATGGATACATTGATTCACTCTTGGCCTGAGCCACAGTTAGCATGAATACATCGATTCACTCTTGGCTTGAGCCACAGTTAGCATGAATACATCGATTCACTCTTGGCTTGAGCCACAGTTAGCATGAATACATTGATTCACTCTTGGCCTGAGCCACAGTTAGCATGAATACATTGATTCACTCTTGTCCTGAGCCACAGTTAACATGAATACATTGATTCAGATCTGGCCTGAGCCAGATGCCGCATGAATTACCGGCGATTGGCCGAGGGCCTGGGACGCAGAGCGATACTGATGACATGTAATCAGAATCTTTTCATCGGCTGTGACATCACGCCGTGACCATGGTGATCCATCTAGCCAACGACATTTCATAAAAAATGGTCCATCCCACCTCCAGCAGCGTGCTACCACACACTCCTCAAATGTCAGTTCCGTCTCGTCGACTGTTCGATCTGCCTTCGCCCCTCTTCCCCCTCACCCCCTCCCCACCCCTCTCCCGCTGGTCGGCGGCCACCCGCCGCCCGCTAGTGTGTCGCCCTCTGACGGACGATCGTTAATTAACGAAACTCTTCATCATTTTCAAGAGGTAAATAGATTTCATTTCTCCGACTGTCACTCGACTGTCGCCGGATTCGTTTAGACTCGACACCGATACGCGTCTTTCCATTTAGCGCCGCGTGGGGGCGCTTTGATTTGCCCCCTGGCGGCACAATTAATATCGTCCGGACGCCGCGCGCAGCCGGCTTACGGGGAACCAGCTTTCCATGGAAAGCCGTCGGGGACAGAATCGGAACTGTAATTTTCCCCAATCAGGACCCGGGGAGGGATTCGTTCAGCGATT
>CAXHSH010000231.1:0-19025 GCA_964019135.1 Arenicola marina
CTCAGCCATGTGGCGACCTCCGTATACTATATGGGTGTTGCGGGTCCCAGTCATGTTGTTGGGTATCGGTGCTGTGCTTTGATATAGAGCAATACCGCGAACAGTGTAACGTCTAAATCCAAAATGAAAACCGCTTTTAACCAAACTAAGTCATTCATCTAATGTGGTTATATACTGGCTAATCTTAGCGTATTTGCTAACCGAAAGTTAATAGATATGAGGCAGACGGCAGTCAATGAATTTTAGTGAAAAGAATATAATATTCTAGCACTAATCATGCAACTAATTTTGGGATTGACATAATTTCAAATGAAGATTCCCTCCATTTTGACGCTAATATTACCATGAGGGTTAATCATTAATGCTGCATGCATGGTTTCTTATTACCATGAAGAGTATTAATCCTAGTTATTAATCCCATATGCATGGTTTCATATTCGTTGGCGTTGTTTCCGGGAAGCCAGCCGCAAGCATGGGATAAGGGTAAAAAGTAGCAGAAAACGGCCTGAACCTCAAAGGTGGAAGATTGAAGCTGCTGTATCTGCAGTGATGACTGGCCTTTTAATCTTACGATCACGGGGAGAAGCACCGGCGTAATCTGCCGCCCCCCCCCCTCCCCCCCACTCCACTACACGCCTTACCCATGCCCTACCCCCACCCCCTTCCCCCGCCGTCGTCCATATCCAGCACCCCCCCCCCCCACACACCTCCCACCCCCACCCCCTTCCCCCAGTCAGCCGTCAACCTGCCGCCGATGCGCCAGCCTTCCAACCGATGGCGGAAGCCAGGTTTGCGTGACAGCGCATGCGTGCGTCGTCTGACGGCGACGTGGTGATGGATATGATTCCTATCATTGGACGTTCTATGGCCCGCTAGATGGCGCTATCGGCGCCGTGGGTACGGTGCCGAGTCGCAGTTTCGTAAGAGATGATCCCGATTTGGCGGCGGTTTCCTCCGCCAGTAGATCGTGTCTGCTCCGCCGTGCGGGGTTTTCATTATGCGACAAGGTCACGCCAGGTCAAGGCTGGACCCCTTCATTGGACCAGACATCGTGACAGGGGTAAAGGGCCCCCGGCACGATATCGAGGCAGTGAGAAGGTGTGTCAATGAATAGGTAGAAGGGTGGGTGGGTGGGGTGCGCGACCCCCGTGCACCACACGCCATCAATCAAGGGGTATTTACGGGACATGCTATCCTCGCGCTATATTAGGTGTCAGATAGTGTGGTGAGAAGTGACAACCGCAGGAGTTCTCAGGAGATACACAGAATCGCTCGCCATTGGCAAAAATTAATCCTAAACTCCTGAAGACATGGGAACTGATCGTGTCCTTCTTGCTCCCCCCCCCCCCACCCCCGCCCCCTTTACGTTGGACTATCTTTTATCGGGGTTAACCCCCGGGACATGGCTCCGTACAACGAGCTTTGACAGGACAGGAAGAAGAAAAAGACGTCTTCCAAGATTTTCGGTGTTGTAAATAGCATAATAGCATAATATCCTACAATAGGAACAAAATACAAAATTACCTGTGTCGCATCCAATACCTTGCCATGAAGAAAAAAGAACCTCTTATTGAGGAAGTTATAATGAAGAAAAAAAACGAATACACATCTTTTAAGAGAAAACCTCGCGATACACTACATATTGATCATATGCGGTTGAAGAACTATTTCAAACCAAGATATTTCGCGTTACAATTTTGCACACAAATTGAACAAGCTTCTGTCGTGTATAGTAGTCTGTAATTTTGTTAAAGGCATGGGCTGCACTGGTGGATCTACTTTTGCATTTTGTGGCATAAATATTTGCTTTATTTAACAGTATCACACGGTTTATAACCGCCGGTAAATCTTGAAGCCCATTATCTTTCGACCGCACTTTTCTCAGGCCCTTAACAGCGCATAATGCAGTCTTCCACACATGGATCTGGGAACTATTGAGGCGGAAATAGATGGGGATGTGGGTGTGGTGATGGAACAACGAGCAGCAACCGAGACCGACTTAATACATGTGGGCGGATGAATATGGATAGGGTCTTCACCGAGGTCTACCGAAAGGTGGTGGGTGACGACGACCTCCATTCGCCACTGAACATGCAGAAAGCCTGATTTACCTGAGTCACTTACAGATATCGGTGTCTGTTGCCATGCGTAGGTGGCAAGGACATGCAGTGGTTACCATTTTGTTATCGGACCCACATGTCGCGGACTCCAACCCCAGATGTATCTGGAGTAGTTTGAGCCTCTTTCGGCTCATTTACCAAGCAGTACCTTGCCCCAATTAACTTTACATAATTTAACTGCACAAATTGACATAAATCAGCGATCAACTACCCCCCCCCCCCTCTCTCTCTCTCTCTCTCTATCCGCATGCATCTATCATTTATCCATGCTGTTACCGCACATCTATCTCTCAATGTGTCCGCGACTATCTACCATGCATGCATGTTTGCCATACGTCACATCCATGTGCCTATCCCTATGCATCTATCACCCATCCATCTTGTTTCCGCACGTTATCTATCCATAAAGGGATACCAAATGTCCATCTGCCACCTATCCATGGTGCTTCCACACATCACATCAATCCGCCTATCCATCTGCCACCCATCCATATCGTACCCACACGTCACGCGTTGCAGACGTCTTCGGATGGCCTCAGCCCTCCTGTAGCTTCCCTGCTTGGCTGGCCCATTCCACGTGGACAGACCTGGGCGGGAGACACATCTACCAGGCGGACAGCACGCAGCATGTCATCACAGAGCTCTTCAGACCGGATCTGACGTCAGTCGCGCAGGCGCAAAAGGCGCTACGCTGTTACAGGGTGCTAGATTCCAACACCACCGCACAAGAGCTGGCCTTAGTCAGCTTTACGTCACATGGATGGTAAGGCTAAATATCTTTTCCTGGGAATTATTATTTCGGTATAGCTCACGTATTACTCTTGCCTTTACAATATGGATAATCGTCAAACTTCCTATGGATGATACGGTAAATCCAGTAGTAATATCAACCCGTCATTCTATTTCTTAATTGTATACTGAGAATATCATCTAGCGTCGATTTATCTCTGACTATCTGCTTACTCGGCAACCATTTCACCTGATAAGATTTATCACATGTTATTGAACACACGAACAGTGCATATCCAACCGATACACAGTAAGGTAACTGTATCCCTTTCCTTTCTTGCAGCACATCTAAATTTCAGTGTATAAAGTTTATTCACAGGAAAGAAGGCATTATAGAGATCCACGAAGGTTAGTGACGTCATCTGGTCACGTGACCTTTAACGATTGCCAAGCTTCGGTCCGTTGCCAGTGGTACCCAAAATAACAATAGTTGTCAATAACATTGCATCGCCTTTACACGGTGCAGGGTTCGAATCCCACCTGTACCAATGTATGTTTCTATTACAGTTTTACTTTGGGTATTCATAAAGAGCCGACATAAGGGCATTATCATGACAGTATGCATTATTTTATATTGTGTAAGATGTGTTTCCTATATTTTTATCCAATATCTGATATGTACGCACTTGCGTATTCCCCTATGTTTTCATATGTATTTTAATATAGTTTTGTAATTTTTTGTCATTTCAAACTTTTGGGCTTTGATTGGAGTTAATGACGTCATATTCATTAGATATTATTCGAGGGGGAATAACATTCCATTTCATCAGCTCTCGCATGTAGATTTTTTTCTGTTAACATACCGTGTCATGCTTTACGACAATATCGACCTCACTTCAGGCATGTACATGGAGTACGATACCGACCCATGCCTAGACTCCCAGATACTGGACTCCAACAAGAAGCTGCTCATAGGTACGTACAAACATCCAACCATGTGTTATTGCTGCAGTATAAGATGTAAATGTATGTTAGAGCCGCCAAAAACGACGAGCGATTGCAGGATTATAGCCAAGTACCATGACATTAAACAATGTTGCCATCGCGACGGAAACAACCGGAAGCCCACTGGCGCCCCTGACCGAAGAATATATTACCGTAATTAACAAACAGACGCGCATTATCCAGACGCGCATATCAATCCCCGAAGAACTATAGTGGAACTTGCGACCGCCATTTTGTTGGTCACGTGATATTTATTTTACTTTTACCTTGCTCCAGCCCAGTCGACCGAGCCCCGGAAGTGCCCGTTCCAGGGGAGATACTACATCCACACGGGCTCCCATATATGTGCCAGCTACTTGCGGCTGGGCTGCAATGGGTCAGCCATCTTAGATATCTTCAGTTCATGCTCATCAAAGCCAGGTAAGATAGCTTATTCTTATGTTCTACTAATGGAATTAATGATGATTCTAATAAATCTGGCTATCTATAAGCGTGACAGAGAAAGCAAAGGGAGATTTACTAATGGTTCCGCAATAGAGCTCTACGTTTTGACAATAATGCTCAACGTTTTGACAATAATGCTCTACGTGTTGACAGTAATGTCGTATTTATGTCCTAAAGAAAAACATCTTGACGCCACGTTGCCAGATTATTGTTGGGACGCCATTGAGTCCACATTTCCTCTCAGAGAACAAAGATGCAATCAACCCCCAAACAATGTCTATATTTCATCTATATATAGATGTCCATCATAATAATTTATTTGAAGGATTATTCTGTGGGCTACTAGGTCGCGAGCTAGACGTTTGCTAAAGCATGCTCTGCCAGGCCTGACCAACACGCCGGTGCGTGGTTCGAACCCCACCTATGGCAATATCTATGCGTGTGCATGATAAAGACCCTACGTCATTCTTCGCCAAGATCATGCAGGCGCATCCATCCAGAAGACATCCGGAGGCACAGTTCCTATCTACCCTTTCCATTGTCCCCATCTGATCCACAGAGGTTAAAAGCGTCCCTCTTAAAGCGACAAAATGAGTTTGTCGATTACAGTTTTTTTCAACCACCAATGGCTTCTTGTCTCTTTACCGCAGGACTGCAACTGGAATGCTTGAAAACTTGGCGCGAAAACAAAAAGCGCTACCTGGTGGCGAGGAAAGTGGGCTCCACCGATGGCACAGCCAACTGCTTTGTGAGTTCATGACACGCACTCGGGGTAAAACAGGAACTCGTGCCAAAGTGCGGTAAAGTAACGAAATTTACATACAAAGACGTGAGCCTCGTCTCAATTATCTTTTTGCGACAGTCTGTCCCCCGGGGGTTTTCTAGATATAATACTGGTATGCACATTCTATCGGGCAAACATTAGTGAAGTTTATAAAACATATAATAGGGACAGTCACGAAATTGTCACGCATATCAAGCAGAAAATATAATTAGAATATCCACATGTGATCTTAGCATGTACACATTCTAGCGAAAATGTTTAGCATAGCTTGATGCAATATTGACACGCATTTGTTCATCATAATTATCAAAAGACATGTTTTAGTTTAATTTGATACACAATTTACCTGTAAATTTACCATGCATGTCACACAATCATATGTACCATATGTATATAGGTTTACTATAAATACAGCTTCTAGTTTTCGGGTGGAGAGCATGGCTACCGACAATACGTGTCGCATTTTACTAAGATACAGTAGCAACATATTAAGCGCTAATTAAGCGCATGCTAAAGCGTTATCCGGTGAGCATTCAACAATTACAAGTAACTGTAATTTTTAATGATGACTTATCACACGATTCGTTACCGCATTTTCCACAGAGCTTCCGTAAGAATGGAGACACGATGCACTTCTCGACGGACTCGGACTGCAACAAGGGAGCGCCCTATATACTGCGGGACTTTGTCACCTACGTCCTGGATGCCAAAGAACGTAAGATAAACACTAGCCGCCCATGTTAAAGGTGGCCTCACTCGAAAGGCTGTATTATTCAAGGCAGCCTCGCTCCGTGGTGACACAGTACGTTAATTTGCGCAATCAGTCACATCGGTTCTATACTTATTGCTATGATTAAGAATAACTAAAATAAGTTTCGACATTTTTTTTTCGATCTTGCTTTTGCCCTCGTACTATTAAACTGAATACGTTTTGCAGATCCCAAAAACAAATCAAGCCATCGCAGGAAAAAATATTGTTTTCGCATCCACCCCAAAGACCTAACCCCCCCCCCTCCCACCCCCTTCTGAATATCAAATGGTACGTCCTTAATACTCTATCCGGGATGTGTAGCTTACATATAATCCTCCCGTGCGTTTTCTTCCAGTGGCGTGCGACGCGGCGAACCCAGTGTCCACCGAGGTGAAGTCAGAGAACCAGAGCTCGGGGGACCGCAACGACGCCGGAAGCCCCTCTCAATATGGCGGCTCCTACAAACACGTGGACGAGACTCGCCACTCACGTGACCACAGTACCCACACGGGCACGGGGGGCGCCACCGGTATCCCCGTTGTCTTCGTCACGGCGCTGTTGTCGTCAGCATTGACTATGTTCCTGTGCGACTGCCGGAGATAACCAACCACACTCGGTGTGATATTGAGGACTGCTTCACAGCATGTTGTCGCTTGGATTATCAACGCCCCTGCCACCCCCCCCCCCACCCTGCTATTGCCCTCCCCTGACCCCTTGCCCCCACCCCTGTCAATGGTGCAGATGACCCTGTGTGTATGTGTATATACGTTGCTGCAAGCCGACACTAGATGGCGACACATCTCGTGCATGTCGAGCATGCGACAACTTCCCAACACGTCCGTCAACGAAGAAGGCATTCCATTGGTTCCCCCATCAGTCTCCCAATCTCTCAAACATTGAAAGTATTATAATAATTAAATTGTGCATTCGTATTAAGCTTCCGCGGTCTTTGATGTTAAGAAAATATATATGTCGTAACACGTGCAAGATTGAAATAGCGTTGTACCCAGATAAATCATATGCTGGTTGTTTATATTTTTGGTGACCAACATTTCGCACTGTACATATGGAGGCATTTGATAAGACGTCGAGGAATCGGTAGCAAACTAGGGTACTAGAACACTAGATCGGTTTATAAGGCCCGTGTGATAGATCAGTGTAGCGAGTTGGGACTTGGGACTTGGCCGCTGTCCCGTATGTACAGTATAATCATACCTGTATACATACCTGTATATTGTACATACATTGATCGCACCCGCCATGGAAGTCCAGCTTGAGAGCCTCTTAATTAATTGGCTCGCCATGACTTTGTGAGTACTACGGTAAATCAGTGTTTGTGTGTACAGTGATGACGTCAGTAATATTCGAGGCGATGAGCGTTGTAAATATACCTCAGATTGCAGTGATATTTTAGCGCGATACCGCAAGTTGAAGTGTGCGTGTTTCACTTAGACTGTGAGTCATCGTACTTGTCGCCAAGTCTGACTCCTTTGTCAACTCTTGGGGCGGGGGGAAAATGGTTATACACTATTCAATTGGGAAGGCGAATGTTATTCTTGATTAACGTGCTGTAGGACAGCAGACATTCCAGCACGCACCACTGAATCAATGAAAGCTTTGAGAAGCACCCACGCGTCCTGACGTGTAAACACACTAACAGTCACATATCTCGATATATATGGCGTTACCGAAACAGTGCAGACAATCCATACAAGATATATACTGGATCCTTCCCCAGCTTTAAATCAAGAAGACGGTATTGAAAAACGGACATTTTCTCCGGCTATATATCGTATACAAATATAGCCATGCGAACTGGATGTCTTTCAGAAAGGCAACTTGCGCGGTTAATTTCCCTGGCGTGGACACCAATGACTTGCCAAAGGTATGAAGGTATATGCTCCTAATAACAAGAAACAAAAAGCAAAAGGGAACCTACTTAAGCAAGGTAGATATTAGCATAGGACCCCTGAACGTCGTCATTCTTTGCCTTGAGAGTGGCTGGAGACAAACAGAATAATAGTTAGCATCACGCCATGCCTCCATTACCCAGGATCCCAATTAGTGTATGGTTCACGGGTATTCTTTTGTGCACTTTGAGTTTGTTACGCCACCTGCCGGGTTGAGAATAATAAAAAAAAACAGCAAAAACGTGCCGCGTGGGCCGACGGGAAGGGGGGCGATAAAAGAACGGACGAGGCTAGAAGGCAATGTCAGCGGATCTGTGTTGACCAGACAGGACAGCAGAATAATACCTTCAGGCCTTGTCGCGTGTTTGCAATATATATTTGTGCTTTTAATATATAGATGGTATGTCCACCTGCCTCTTATTTATTGGTCGATTATTGCCGATTATTGCCGATTGCAGGGTAATAAAAACAAATGCTGTACATTGAAATCAGAGAAGGTTTATTATACTGGCTGGGTCGGGCGGAAAGAGTATCTATCCTAAGCGGTGTCGTGCTGCTTAGCGACTTTTCATTAGTAACAATTAAGGTGCTAAAGGTTTTTATTTATAGTAATATTTTGATTCATGGGGGCCGACGCGATAACTCAGTGGGCTAGAGCACTCGCATCCAACGGCACGGGGCTGATCGGTGGTTCGAGCCCTGCTGTGACCATGTCTGTGTGGTCGTAGGATAAAGATCCCATGTCTTTCTTCGTAAAGAGTAGGGGGTTACCCCCGGAGACATGGCTCCACTCTCCCTTCCTTCTCCCATTGACGTGATGTGACCGAAAGTCATTAAAGCGTCCTGAATAACCAACCAACTTGATTCATGGGACGGGCTTCTAAACCCATATAGCCTTTACACGTTGCAAGTGTGAAACCTTTCCCCGATTCGTTTAGCTTTATCAAAAGCTTTACGTCCCTCACTGCACTCATCCATTCCCCTTTTCGCCATAACAACAACATTATGCCTATATATAGTGTATATACGGTTAATGTTGTCGCTATGGGGGGCGGGGGTTATGGGATTTACCCCCCCCCCGCCACCGCGCCTCCCGCAAGCTGTGTTTCAAAAACCCTATTTGAGGTAGAAGGCAGTTTTCCATGCAAAATCAAGGCAATTTGAGATGTGGAATCCGGAGCCCTCCCGCCCCCCTCCCCCTCGCGGTCCGCAAGTTCTCAGAGTAGAGAGCCTCCCCTCCCTCCCCTGTCGCAAATTTTCAGAAGGCCCCACTTTTCAAATTCCTAGATCCATCCCTGTATACACTGTTGATCGAACCCTGTATATAGTGTACAAATCGGCACATTAAGGTTTCAGTAGATCAGTACCAATAGCGACATACAACAACGGATAACTGTGGGAACGTTTTTCCTGGACTCGCTGCGATTTTCTTGGATTCAAGACTGTCTAGCGAGCATCACGCAACGCTTCCTGGTCGATCGACTGTAGCAAACCGCGACCCCCGTGCATCGTACATACCCGCGGCAGTTTGTTAAAATCACACAGCAAAAGGTTAAGAAATATATATATAAAAGCTAAGGAAATAAATCTTGTTCTTTATGCAAAAATGGTGTGATATATTATGCACTTATCATCTGTTTGCGGTGTGAAATGTGTTGATGCGAGTTATGGCGTGTATGTCGCGTTATGCTACGCTATAGAGTTATGAAGGACAGGGTGGGGTGGGGCAGTGAAGGTGAATGATAGGAGGGGGTGGGTACAGTGAGCGGTCAACGGTACCCATGTCTTACATAGGCTTGTACGATGCAGATGCGACGATTATGAAAGATTGCATGTGGTTAATTAAAACCGGTATTTCTTAACTGTACAGTTTTCAGTTGTGACATTAAATATTTAAATATTTAAGTCGCGCTGTTGTATATTATTTGTCCCGTGTAAAATCGGGCAAGTCGTCAGAACTTTGTTTGCCCATTTGTTGAAGCTGTGACAGTTTATGTTGAACGAAAGTGAAAATGTATGAGCAGCCTATTTGTCGAGAGGCTTTAATCGGACATATAATGTGCTGATTGGTAGCATTCCCATCAATCTCTCCAAAGTATTGGTTCTATCAGTGTTGTATCAATAACCCTGATCAGCTTAATTGTAAATACAATGCAAATATATCGTCCATAATGCTTGCGACGAAAACGGATACTTTTCATCTATGCATGCATATTGTTCAATTATGAAAGAGGCGAAATGTACAATAGTACATATAGTACATATATATATATATATAGTACATATATATATATATATATAGTGTGGCTTGGGTGGCCACGTTAAGAAATGAACAAGATGAGACGGTCATAGAAAAGTTTACTGCACCTGATTACCAGACCAATCATTATACAACGCTTGAGTCATACAGTGAGTGACCAACAACCCTGACGTACAACTCGCTTCCATTCTCCGGCTAAGTTTTAATTTCCAGTGTAAATATGTACATCGCATTGCTTGTATAATAATGGTTGTGTATAGCGATTGACCCTGTTCAGTTGCAATAAATATATATCGAGAAATCACCAGAATATTATATTATGTGTATATACATGACATTTCTCTCGCACGCTTTAATTAATAGATCAACGTATTGCTGCGTGAATTTATCATAATGTTATTCATATTGTTTTTGCCGAAGCTAAATGCTCTTTGTATTACGTTAGGATATTAGGAACAGTATTATGCAATAGACTGATAAATCGCAGTTTCCTTAAACGATTAACACACGATCAGACTTGTGAAGAGGAAATGTTTTATGTCACATGGGACACGTTATGCCCGGTATAGAGCCCAGAACTTCCACCAAGACCTCACGATTCCGTTATGACGGCTACTCTGATACGACGCTTGAAGACCGCAAAGAAGATGCCCGTGTATATAATATATATAAATATATATATATACCAACATAAATATATATCTGAACAATAAGCAGAGCATGCCTTGATCACTGATTTATTCATTCAGAGCGACTGTATTAAACTTAGATCTGGTTAGCAAGGGAGTCTGTGAGGAGTTGTCATCAGGGTAACAAATTTAGAATAAGACGCATTCGAGGCACTCCATGCAACAGTATCGTGCATAATTAGATTATTTAGGGATTGGCCATCCTATGCCATCAGATCTCATTGGATGTACGGCACCATCCGATACATCGGAATTCATTGTCTTTTTGATCAAATACGTAGAAACCGTTTGCTCATTTTGATTTGATTCTATTTGACCCAGGCATGTAGCCACTGTATATAACAACTAAGAACCGAATTCATAGCGAGCATATTACTGATTCGCCAGACACCTAGCCACTGCATTAATACTGTTTCACCAGATACCTAGCAATCGCATTACTGTTTAACCAGAGACGTGGCGACAATGATCGTTTCTTGACCAGTATATGGCAGCGGTGTGACTAGCTAGCCGACCATCTTGTGATCTGCCTGACCAAACTCTGACCTGCCTAACCAGATTCACGTCAAATATTCATTTGCAGTACTTATATCCTTTTTGATTTGTCACAAGCACTTTGCGATTAGAAAGTTTGCAAAATCCTAACTACAAGGGTAACTGGTAATGCCGTAGCTAAGAAACATGAAACACATAACTCATAATGAAATTAATATTCCATGTCAGCCTATAAGCAGTAAGTAATCTTTAACTTTTGTCGGTTCCTATGAATGCACCTTCCTTATATGTAACCAACCCCAGATATATAACTGAAGCCAGTTCTTGAGCCATAAGCCTTGGCATATATATTGAGACATATGCTGACTATAATATATACAAGCGTTCTTTTTCCTTTCGATAATAACTCGATTGCACAGATCATTTCGATTTCGACGCTCGATTGTCACTATATCCATCGGGGTGGCTACCAGAGCGATGTGATCAGAACTTCTAAGCTATTGATCATACACACCACAATGTGAAAATTAGAAGACCGCAAAAATAGTTCAATATCCTCTCAAAACATAAGTGGGTATTCGGAGCTGTGTCAAGAAACATTACAGGTTTGAAATATTCAATAAATCAAGATTCCGCCAAACGCGAAACAATGTCATAACGCCCTCAAATAAGCAGTTGGACAAACAATGCATTATGATATTCGTCATAATGCCCTACAAGGGTGAACAATGTGCTATCGTTAATTACTTCTCTATTGGACGTTTTCAAACATTGACCGACTCGAGGAGTCGAATTAACTTAACAAGCAGAGCGTGATGTGCCAGGTGCAAAAAACTTGAAGGCAATTGTCATAAAACAACTCTTAATAACCTAAGAACCACGCGCATCGTACAGGATTTCCAATTAATACGTTAACAGATAATCTGACTTTGGCACTTGACAGCATTCGCTTTATTTCTCACATCACAGGCACAGCGCAACATTAAAGATAACAGGTCATGGACCTCGTATAGTTTAAACACACGTACAATACACACATAAAAAATCACCATTCCGTCACTTTCTTTAATTTAAGCATGAGGTCGTCACATCCACACCTGTGGAAAACAACCAATCAGAAGAGTTCTCGCCGCCCAAAAAAAACACAAGAAAACACGTGACTTGCTTCGTCCAATCGGAGATCACCTGTCCGGCACGGCGAGAAGCAAGCACAGAGTCAACACAAGAGGCTTGAGTAATGAGGTGAGGAATGTCTGGCCAGCCAGGTACAAGGGCAGCCCACTCGCTGAGCTAGCGGTGGCGATTTGAAAATTTGTTTGTTGTTTCTCCCGCTTGGGGGTGCTTGACGGGGGCTTCAGTTCCGGGATCACGTGACTGTAACCCCCGCCAGGGTCGTCGTTGGGCCCCGGTAGGTGGCGCCTTGCGTCCTCCAAGGGGGGCGGAGTCTGAGTCCCGTGACAGCGGTCTGAGGGCAAACCAAGCAATGGGTAAGAACAGAGATTATGTACTATACGATCTCTGGTAAGAACTACTGATGCGGAATAAATATGCTACCACGGCTACCCAACATATAAACCGTACTATTCGGTTACATAATGACAAGAACTAAATGATAATCTGTGACATAATGGCAAAAACATAATTGATCAACTAAATGATAAGATGTGCTACTCTGTGATACAATGGAAAAAAACATAATTGATAAACTAAATGTTAAAACCGTACTTTTCCGTTCTATAATCACTATGAACATTAATTAAGTCAACAATATGCAAGGCATATCGTATAGTTATGCAACTTAATATGACCGATCAGTCCACAACACTGTCTCACTGCGCATATAACGCCAACAGACGGTAATAGGTGCCCCTCCGTCGTGTGAAAATCTGTTAATTTAACCTTTATTACAAACGGCAATTAATGTATAGATAAACAGTAATCGAGGCAATGTTCATTTCTGTAAGAACATCATACCAGTAACCATACATTCCCATGTTGAATTATAACCATGGTATCTGGTTGTCCCTGGATAAATTACCGGATTGTCCATTGAAAGTAATGGGCATGTTGCCGTTGAGGATGGGAGAAACTCCGATATTGCAATCTTCCTTGAGGCCAAGTTCCAGTTCCCCATTGAGATGGTTCAAGTACTGTAATCATAAAAAGGGGGAACTTCAATATTGAAAATCACGAAAGGTAAGTATTTTATTGCGCTGGACTTTACTCACAATACAGTGGCCGAGCATGGCAATCATAACGTTTCGGGAGATCATCAGCCGTGGATAACTGCCTTAAAGTACGCCACCCACTCCCCGCTACCAACCTGAACAGGGTTAACTTATTTGGCGGCCAGCTAAATACATTTTATTCCCATCCAGATAGTGCGCGGTAAAAAAAAAATTGTTTATGTTCAGCGGAGTATCTCGTATCGCTTGATCATAATGCATTTAGTGCGAGACACGAGAAGTCGACATTAACGACATTGCAGACGCCTGTGTCTGCATGGTTAAACCTCGTTAAAACTCGTCAGCATGGCAGATTTGGCCACCGACACATTTTGCTGCAGACTGAAACGTTAATGATTTAAATGTTAAGTTCCTCGACGGCTTTGAACAGCTGGGGCTCTGTACTTACTTATATGACCGGTTGGATCGCCTGTGGTAACAGACCTGGTGGTCACCCACTGAGCCGCATGTATTACCCCAAATCTCTAGCTTGAGGGATGAACCTTAAAGGTTTAGTTTTAAACCGTTCACGTATCTGGGCTATAATTCAATGAGAGCCATAAACAGGGACGTGTGACGTCACTCACGAAGCAGTTGACGAGTCCACTCTCCAGATCTTCGCCTATGAACGTTATGACGTCACCGGTATACCAATATCCCAAGCACTGGAGCGTGACAACTGAAACGGCATCGTCATGGAACTATGAGAACACAACAAAGTAATAGAATTAACCATATATTAGGTCAAGGATCTGCACGGCGTAGTAACAAAAACTTAGTAAACAACTGTATTTTCACTTTCATTTTGAACACTGTTGTATATCTGCCGTAGATAAAAACGTTTAATCTGTATGTATGTATGGTGAAGCTGTTTTATGTGATTCTTTTTCGCGTAATTAACGTATTCAGGGGTGTATATATATTTGTGTTATATGGTGGCTGTTAAGGCCTAATACGTTGTAGACGTGAACATGAGACAGACTCCAGCGATCTAAATAAAGGTCTTAGCTCGAGTCTCTAATCCACGTTTTCTCTCCGTCACATTTGGCAAATACTTGGCGAACTAAGCGAATGTTGACTTGACTATGCCATGAACACCACGCGATTAAAGCTCCCACGGTGCTACATTAACAGCGACGACCGCGAGGCCGTGTCTACACAGACAACAGACAAGCTCCGGCCTCGAACAACGGCTTCTTTTTTCGGCATTTAGTCTCTGATTATGTATACGCCGCCTATCGTAAGCGTCTTAATATAGACAAACGCCTACATTAACAAGAGGAATGCCAGCCTCTCTGGGCCCATATCCCGGCCTTTTAACACTCGTCCCCTACATTACATTTGCATATAGCCACCGGGAATGTCCCATATCCACGGAGGTGATTTTTGCGAGGACAGCCCAATAAGGCAAATGGTGGTTTCATAAATGCAACGAGGACGTTAGATTCTCCTTCCTCGGCTCGCCATAAATGTAGCAGACTTAGCCGGCATAGAACCCCAGATAAAGGTAATAGCCGGGTTTTTTTTCCGTGTCTGACGCATCAGATTTCCGTGCAATTTATCACGCCAGGCGTAAAAGCGAGCGATAATTAAGATTAAGTGCATCGAAAGCCTTGTTAAGAATCCATTGCCACGCATAGATCAACTACTCACGTGGTTGGGACTGACAAGACGACGCCAAAACGAGGCTACTGTTTTGTTCGCAGCGCATGCGCATCTCCAGTTGGCAACTTGAAATATCCGGCGGGGCCAGGAATCGGCCCGGTAACATGGGACACGTGACGTCAGGCTGATGAGACCCTGCGGGGGGGAGGGGGTGGGGGGGGGGGGGGAGAAGTGGAAATGAACATCGAGAACATTGATAACAATAAAACGGGATATGGGCCGGATAAGCCCGTGGTACTGGTATCATTATATTAAAATACTGCGACTGGAAACTATAACAAGAAACAAAAAAACCGGCGCGATAGTAACATCGACCTGGATGGGTGAGTATTACGGTATTTGGACTTTAAGTATGTGACTGCCATTAAACATTTACATATATAGTGGCAGCAGCGGCAACGGTAGGTCTCTGGAGACGAGAAAACTATGGACGGACAACAAGGGAAAAACTCAACATGTATATCGCCAATAGCCCCAAACAATCATTTAAATAAAAAAAAAATCAATTTAATACCTTTACACTCATTGTTTTTTGGCAGTGATAAGAGGTCGTTGGGAAGGTATGTACTATATGTATTGTTTTTTTCTCCTAAAGAAGCTGACGGCTTTCCATAACTTACTGATCAGTATATGGGTCACGGCAGACCGGAAGTGACGCTCGGTGCACTCTGTGAAATGCTCGTGTACGTATTCACCTAAAACCGAGAAGACAAAGGCATGCGTGAGATGCCATCAATTGTGGACACCGGGCCAGGAAACAAACCTACGATATAGTATACAATGCTACGAAAACTAACCAAAAATATTGACACATGACATGACCAATAGTAGCCTACGAACCAAAATGAAATTCTTGTTCCGCTTCTCTCCCGGGAGGCTGCTTTGACCCATATTGGTCCAAAGGCTAACGCAAGCAGGCTAAACTAAGCAGTATAACGCAAGCAGGCTAACGCAAGCTACTAACGCACGCAGCCTGGCGACGGCACTGGCAGATTCACAGGTTAGGGGGGGGGGGTCAATTTTGTGACAAAATATACCGCAGCTCAGGTGCGGGGGACACCCCCACCCCCATTTTGTTGGGGGGTGGGGGCGGTGGGATGGGGTCTCAAAGAGAAATCCCCCCCTCCCTCCTCCGATACCCTGGTCGTTTCGGGACCCGCCGTATCCCACATAACGTAGGCGCCCATCTTGTTGTTTTAATATTTTATTCGCCTTCGGATAGTATGCTAACGCAAGAAAGCAATTAAGCAAGTACGCACGTACGTACGCATATGAACGCAAATGGGCTACCGCAAGCGCCAGTCAGGCAACGCATATGTATAAGTATGTTAACGACACTGGGCTTATTTATGTATATGCAAGCTAACTCGACACATTCGCTGTGTCATACCTCGGTTAGCTACCCAGGCAGGGACAGACAAAGCCAGCCAGTCAGCACACCAAGCGAGCGCGTCAATGTGTATTATCTGCCTGATTCCTCAGATAAACCCATTACTTTTGGGCGGAGAATTGTATAAACAGAGGGTTGAAAGTGAAAAATATCAACCCAAAAAGATCAAAAATAGAATGATCAAAAATGGAATACATTTACAAAAAAAAGGGGCATCATTTCAATTTGTAGTTTTGCGCATATCTCGTACAGCTACGAAAGATTAGGAATTACAGCTCAATTTGTTGGAACGGCCGGACCCCCAGTGAGTCTGGGTCGAGGAGGAGGTGAGGGGGTAGGCAATGGGGGTGGGGGGGGCGTGGGGGGCAGGGGGCAGGGGGCTGTATTGCTGAGGACATGCGTAACAAAAAGCTTAAATAAACCATTCTGACGAAGTTTCTGAGGCCGACTTAGCATTATCTGGGACACCAGCGTCGCCCTCCCCTCTTCTACTCCCACCCCCCCCACCCCCACCGACCCCCCACCATCCTGCCCCAACTGAGCCCCCCGCCCCCACACACACACAGGACACGATATACACCATAGATCATTTGAGATGTTATCAGTGAGGCAATAAAACATTTTTTCCAGCATCCCGGATACATTATCAAGCCTTTTTTTTGTTAATCAGCTTCAACATAGCGTAAAGGCTTCGGCAAGGGTCGTTGATAAAAATGGAAATAAATCCACAGGGTCTGTGAGTGGAGGGAGCGAGGGGGTTGGCTTGGGGGCGGGTGCGGCGGGGGGGGTAGTGGCAGAGAGCGGGTTGACGCGGGAATGGAAGCCGGAGACTTGAGGGTGGGTGAGGGTAGGGGAGGGGAATGAGCCGGGGGGGGGGGGGGGGGAGGGTAGGGGTTGAGGAGAGGAGGGGTTGTCACGACTGCCAAAACTCACCCGCCGTATCTGCCCGTTGGACGGAATTGAAATACTGGCAACGTAATTTGGTGATAAGGACAGAGCGAAAACACTTTCAGTGTGTGGGTTTAGTGGGAATGAATTAAAGTAGTGTGAGACTCTGTGGGGGGGGGGGCGAGGCAAGGGGCGAGGGGGGGGGGGGGCGGGCAGGGAGGGGGAGGCGCGAGGGCAGATGGAGACGAGGGGGGAGGGAGGGGGGGAGGGCAGGCAGTACCGGCAGGGCATACCCCACAGTGAGAGGTGTCGGCATGGCTTATTTGCTTTGACACAATCAAGCACCGAAAATAAATAAGATAGAGAACTAAGAATCACGGGAAAATGGATAGTTTTCCTCCCCGGAGCCTTCTCCCCCCCCCCCCTACCCCCCTCCCCCATCCCACAATCCCCCACAATCCCACCCAGCTCGGAATGAGATGGCATAGAGCGCGTTAACCCCTGTTAATGCTGAGACTTCCAGATCCGAAGAGCGAGAAAGCAAAGCGTTGTTCTGCGAAAGCAATTAAATTACGCAGTGCGAGAGATCACCAGTCAAGCCGATAGATCTGTCAATACGGGCGTAGACACATAGCAAAAAAACACTAGAAGCAAGAAAAAAAAAACCGAGAAAGAACTCGAGAACAAAGTGCTTCGGCTTTCTCCACCGTCTGTACCTCACCACTATCGCCGGTAGCTACCCAATGTTGACGTGAAGGCTCCGAACCCTTCATCATAAACAAATCGTATCGAAACTCGTGGAAACTGCTATAGTGAAAAATAAATGTGATTATTGTCTACCCGCCTGACAGATAGGGCCAGATCAGAAACAGTGACCGATTCATCCCTCATCTCCAGTTACTACGCACAGAGTTGTTGTGGAAAACATGTGTTGCGCTAGGCTACCGGAGCATCTTAAATAAACAAAATTAAAATATATATCATTGATTTGTATGATGGCCTACGCATATAAATACAAATATTTGTTGACCAATCAAGCGTTTCTTATTTAATTTTATAGTTTAAATTTATATATATATAATTGATAAATATATTGGTCTATACATATGCATTTACATGTTATACATATAATATTTTAGATATCTTCATTTTGGCGGATTGTGCCCGGAAAACAAAATGTGTATTCCATATGAAGCCCACCATGAGGCTCATGAAGGCTATATATATATATAGTTGTGTGACCTCCCCCCCCCCCGCCCCCCCACCCCCCGTTGCTATACCCCCATCCCTATCCCTGGCGGGTGCACAGTTGACCCATGGAACAATAATAGATTTCAGAAGACACCCCACGGATATCGCTAACACTGGTCGCCGCTCTTATCTCTGTAGAACATTGTGTCCCAGTCGAGTCGGCCAGCGATGGCAGGATCATCAGCGTGAAGTGCGAGGTGGCTAGGTGGGCGCGGGGGGGGGGGGCGCCCCTTATCATCCCGGGCCTCCTGCTCCGTCAGAGTGCTAAGAGGTAAAGGGTGGCATGGTGGTGGGGTGGTGGTGGTGTGTGTGGGTGTGCAGGGCGGTGAAGGGGGGGCAGGGTGGAGGGGGGGGGGGGGTGGAGTAGGACTGGGGGAGGGACGAGGGGGGGTGGGGGAGGGGGGGGAGGGGGGCAGACA
>CAXHSH010000232.1:0-12000 GCA_964019135.1 Arenicola marina
CCCCTGTCCCGCTCGCCTCCTCCCACCGCGTCCTCCCACCCTATGTCCCGCTCGCCTCCTCCCACCGCGTCCTCCCACCCCCCTGTCCCTCGCGCCTCCCCCCCACCGCGTCCTCGCACCCCCTGTTCCCCTCCCGCCCGCCTCCTCCCACAGCGTCCTCGCACCCCCCTGTCCCGCTCGCCTCCTCCCGCCGCGTCCCTCCCACCCCTGTCCCGCCCGCCTCCCCCCACCACGTCCTCGCAGCCCCTGTCCGCCCGCCTCCTCCCACCGCGTCCTCCCACCCTATGTCCCGCTCGCCTCCTCCCACCGCGTCCTCCCACCCCCCTGTCCCGCCCGCCTCCCCCCACCGCGTCCTCGCACCCCCTGTCCCGCCCGCCTCCTCCCACCGCGTCCTCGCACCCCCCTGTCCCGCTCGCCTCCTCCCGCCCGCGTCCTCCCACCCCCTGTCCCGCCCGCCTCCCCCCACCACGTCCTCGCAGCCCCTGTCCCCGCCGCCTCCTCCCCCACCGCGTCCTCCCACCCCCTTTCCCGCCCCGCCTCCCCCACACCGCGTCCTCCCACCCTCTGTTCCGCCCGCCTTCCTCCACCGCGTCCTCCCCAGCCCCTTTCCCGCCCGCCTCCCCCCACCCGCTGTCCCCGCCCGCCTCCTCCCGCCGCGTCCTCGCACCCACCTGTACCGCCCGCTCCTCCTCCACACCCTGTCCCGCCCGCCTCCCCCCAGCGCGTCCCTCGCAACCCCTGCCCCGCCCGCCTCCCCCCAGCGCGTCCCTCGCAACCCCTGCCCCGCTCGCCTCCCCCCACCACCTCCTCCCACCCGCTGTCCCGCCCGCCTCCTCCCACCGCGTCCTCGCACCCCCTGTACCCGCCCGCCTCCTCCCACCGCGTCCTCCACACCCTGCCCCCCCCCCCCCCAGCGCGTCCTCGCAACCCCTACCCCGCTGGCCTCCCCCCACCCAACCTCCTCCACCCCCCTGTCCCGCTCGCCTCCTCCATCGGCGTCCTCCCACCCCATGTCCCGCCCGCCTCCTCCCACCTCCTCCGCGCCCATATCCTTCCCGGCGCGTCCTCCCATCCCCTGCCCCGCCCACCTCTTGCCAGCCCCTGCCCCGGCCACCTCCTCGCACCCCCGGCCCAACCCGCCTCCTCCCACTCCCTGCCTCGCCCGCCTCCTCCAACTCCCGCCCCGCTCACCTCTTCCCATCCGCTGCCCCACCCGCCTCTTCCACCCTGCCCCGCCCGCCTCCTCCCACCCGTGCCCCGTCCGCCTCCTCCCACCCTCTGTCCCGCCCGCTTCCTCCACCGCGTCCTCGCACCCCTGCCCTGCTCGCCTCCTCCCTCGGCGTCCTCTCACCCCATGCCCCGCCCGCCTCCTCCCATCTCCTGCCGCGCCCATATCCTTCCCCGCCGCCTCCTCCCACCCCCCTGTCCTGCTCGTCTCCTCCCCACCACGTCCTCCAACCCCTGTCCCGCCCGCCTCCTCCCACCGCGTCCTCCCACCCCCCTGTCCTGCTCGCCTCCTCCCACCGCGTCCTCTAACCCCAGTTCCCGCTCGCCTCCTCCCACCACGTCCACCCATCCCCTGTCCCGCGCCTCCTCCCACCGCGTCCTCCCACCCCCATTCCCGCTCGCCTCCTCCCACCGCGTCCTCCCACTAGCTGTCCCGCCGGCCTCCTCCCACCGCGTCCTCGCACCCCCTGTCCCGCGCGCCTCCTCCCACCACGTCCTCCCACCCTATGTCCCGCCCGCCCCCTCCTCCCACCCCCTGTCCCGCTCGAATGGCTTCAAGAAGTTTGCCTAGAACGGTCCCAACAAGTTTGTCAAGAATGGCTTGAAGAAATTTGTCAAGAATCGCGTCAAGAAGTTTGTCAAGGATGACACGGATGACACCAAAAAAGAATGACATCAAGAAGTTTTTGTAGAATGGCATTAAAAAGTTAGGATAGAATGTCATCGAGAAGTTTACCAAGAATGGCTTCAAGAATTTTGCCTAGAATGGCATCAAGAAGTTTGTCAACAATGAAATCCAGAAGTTTGTCAACAATGACATCAAGAAGTTTTTGTAGAATGGCATCAAAAAGTTAGTGTAGAATGGCTTCAATAAGTTTGTGAAAAATGACATCAAGAAGTTTGTCAAGAATGACACCAAACGGTTTGTCAAGAATGATATCAATAAGTTTTTGTAGCTTGGCTTCAAAAAGTTAGTGTAGAATGTCATCAAGAAGTTTGTCAACACTGGCATCAAGAAGTTTGCCTAGAATGGCACCAAAAGGTTTATCAACAATGGCTCCAAGAAGATTGTCAAGAATGGCATCAAGCAGTTTGCCAAGAATGGCAACAAAAAGTTTGTCAAGAATGTCATCAAAAGGGTTTTTGTAAAATGACATCAACAAATTTGTCAAGAATGGCTTGAAGAAGTTTGTCAATAATGGCTTGAAGAAGTGTGTCAAGAATGGCACCAAGAAGTTTGACAAGAATGGCTCCAAGAAGTTTGACAAGAATGGCTCCAAGAAGTTTTTTCAAGAATGATACCAAAACGTTTGTCAAGAATGACATCAAACAGTTTTCGTTGAATGACATCAAGAAGCTTGTCAAGAATGGCTTCAAGAAGTTTGTTTTGATTGGCACCAAAAAGTTTGTCAAGAATGACATCAAAACGTTTTTGTAGAATGGCATCAAAAAGTTAGTGTAGAATGTCATCAAGAAGTATGTCAAGAATGGCTTCAAGAAGTTTGCCAAGAATGGCACCAAAAAATTTGTCAAGAATAGCATCAAGAAGTTTTTTCAAGAATGGTACTAAAACGTTTGTCAAGAATGGCATCAAAAAGTTAGTGTAGAATGTCATCAAGAAGTTTGGCAAGAATGGCTTCAAGAAGATTTTTTAGAATGCCTTCAAGAAGTTTGCCTAGACTGGCACCAAAAAGTTTGTCAAGAATGGCTCCAAGAAGTTTTTGTAGAATGGCATCAAAAAGTTAGTGTAGAATGGCTTCAAAAAGTTTGTCAAAAATGACATCAAGAAGTTTGTCAAGAATGACACCAAAAGGTTGGTCAAAAATTAAATCAACAAGTTTGCCTAGAATGGCATCAAGAAGTTTCTCAAAAATGACATCAAGAAGTTTTTGGAGAATTGCATCAAGAAGTTTTGTAGAATGGCATCAAAAAGTTAGTGTAGAATGGCTTCAATAAGTTTGTCAATAATGACATCATGAAGTTTGTCAAGAATGACACCAAAAGGTTTGTCAAGAATGGCATCAATAAGTTTTTTAAGAATGAAACCAAAAAGTTTGTCAAGAATGGCATCAAACAGTTTTCGTAGAATGACATCAAAACGTTTTTCAAGTATGGCTTCAAGAAGTTTGTTTAGAATCGCACCGAGAAGTTTGGCAAGAATGGCTTCAAGTAGTTTGTTTAGAATGCCTTCAAGAAGTTTGCCTAGAATGACTTGAGGAAGATTGTCAAGAATGACACCAAAAGATTTGTCAAGAATGACATCGAGAAGTTTTTGTAGAATTTTGTCAAGAATGACATCAAACAGTTTTCGTAGAATGACATCAAAAAGTTTGTGAAGAATGGCTGTAAGAAGTTTGTTTAGAATGGCACCGAGAAGTTTGTCAAGAATGGAATCAAAAAGTTTGTCAAGAATGGCATCAATAAGTTTTTTCAAGAATGAAACCAAAAAGTTTGTCAAGAATGACATCAAACAGTTTTCGTAGAATGACATCAAAACGTTTTTCAAGTATGGCTTCAAGAAGTTTGTTTAGAATCGCACCGAGAAGTTTGGCAAGAATGGCTTCAAGTAGTTTGTTTAGAATGCCTTCAAGAAGTTTGCCTAGAATGACTTGAGGAAGATTGTCAAGAATGACACCAAAAGATTTGTCAAGAATGACATCGAGAAGTTTTTGTAGAATTTTGTCAAGAATGACATCAAACAGTTTTCGTAGAATGACATCAAAAATTTTGTGAAGAATGGCTGTAAGAAGTTTGTTTAGAATGGCACCGAGAAGTTTGTCAAGAATGGCAGCATGAAGTTTTTGTAAAATGGTATCAAAAAGTTAATGTAGAATGGCGGCAAAAAGTTTGTCAAGAATGGCTTCAAGAAGTTTGCCTAGAATGGCACCAAGAAGTTTGTCAAGAATGGCTCCAAGAAGTTTGTCAAAAATGGCGTCAAGAAGCTTGTCAAGAATAGCAACAAGAAGTTTGTCACGAATGGCATCAATAAGTGTTTTTGGCATGGCTTCAAAAATGTTTGTGGAATGTCATCAAGAAGTTTATCAAGAATGGCACCAAGATGGCTGTCAAAAATGGAATCAAAAAGTTTGTCAAGAATGGCATCAATAAGTTTTTTCAAGAATGAAACCAAAAAGTTTGTCAAGAATGACATCAAACAGTTTTCGTAGAATGACATCAAAAGTTTGTTTAGAATGGCTTCAAGAAGTTTGTTTAGAATGGCACCAAGAAGTTTGTCACGAATGGCAACAAGAAGTTTGTCAAGAATGGCATCAATAAGTTTTTTTCAATAATGAAGCCAAAAAGTTTGTCAAGAATGACATCAAACAGTTTTCGTAGAATGACATCAAAAGTTTGTTTAGAATGGCTTCAAGAAGTTTGTTTAGAATGGCACCAAGAAGTTTGTCACGAATGGCAACAAGAATTTTGTCAAGAATGACATCAAACAGTTTTCGTAGAATGATATCAAAAAGTTTGTCAAGTATGGATTCAAGAATTTCATTTGGATTGGCACCAAAAAGTTTGTCAAGAATGACATAAAGAAGTTTTTGTAGAATGGCATCAAAAAGTTAGTGTAGAATGTCATCAAGAAGTTTGCCAAGAATGGCACCAAGAAGTTTTTCAAGAATGAAATCAAAAAGTTAGTGTAGAATGTCATCAGGAAGTTTTTCAAGAATGGCTTCAAGAAGTTTGCCTAGAATGGCACCAAGAAGTTTGTCAAGAATGGAAAACAGATGTTTGTCAAGAATGGCATCAAAAAGCTTGTCAAGAATGGCATCAAAAAGCTTGTCAAGAATGGCTTCAAGGAGTTTGTCAAGAATGGCATCAAGAAATTTGTCAAGAATGATACCAAAAAGTTTATCAAGAAAGACATCAAGCAGATTTTATAGAATGGCATCAAAATGTTAGTGTAGAATGTCATCGCACAGTTTGTCAAGAATGGCTTCAAGAAGTTGGCCTAGAATGGCACAAAGAAGTTTGGCAAGAATGGCTTCAAGAAGTTTGTTCAGAATGCCTTCAAGAAGTTTGCCTAGACTGGCCCCGAAAAGTTTGTCAAGAATAGCTCCAAGAAGTTTTTGTAAAATGGCATCAAAAAGTTAGTGCAGAAAGTCATCAAGAAGTTAACCAAGAATGGCTTCAAGAAGTTTGCCTAGAACGGCATCAAGAAGTTCGTCAAGAATGACATCAAGAAGTTTTTGTAGAATTGCATCAAGAAGTTTTTGTAGAATGGCGTCAAAAAAGGTAATGTAGAATGGCTTCAATACGTTTGTTAAAAATGACATCAAGAAGTTTGTCAAGAATGACACCAAAAGGTTTGTCAAGAATGACATCGAGAAGTTTTTGTAGAATTTTGTCAAGAATGACATCAAACAGTTTTCGTAGAATGACATCAAAAAGTTTGTGAAGAATGGCTGTAAGAAGTTTGTTTAGAATGGCACCGAGAAGTTTGCCAAGAATGGCAGCATGAAGTTTTTGTAAAATGGTATCAAAAAGTTAGTGTAGAATGGCGGCAAAATGTTTGTCAAGAATGGCTTCAAGAAGTTTGCCTAGAATGGCACCAAGAAGTTTATCAAGAATGGCTCCAAGAAGTTTGTCAAAAATGACATCAAGAAGTTTGTCAAGAATGACACCAAAAGGTTGGTCAAAAATTAAATCAACAAGTTTGCCTAGAATGGCATCAAGAAGTTTCTCAAAAATGACATCAAGAAGTTTTTGGAGAATTGCATCAAGAAGTTTTGTAGAATGGCATCAAAAAGTTAGTGTAGAATGGCTTCAATAAGTTTGTCAATAATGACATCATGAAGTTTGTCAAGAATGACACCAAAAGGTTTGTCAAGAATGAAATCAAGAGGTTTGTCAAGAAAAACATCAAGAAGTTTTGGCAGAATGTCATCAAGATGTTTGCCTAGAATGGCACCAAAAAGTTTGTCAAGAATGGCATCAATAAGTTTTTTAAGAATGAAACCAAAAAGTTTGTCAAGAATGGCTCCAAGATGTTTGTCAAGAATGGAATCAAAAAGTTTGTCAAGAATGGCATCAATAAGTTTTTTCAAGAATGAAACCAAAAAGTTTGTCAAGAATGACATCAAACAGTTTTCGTAGAATGACATCAAAACGTTTTTCAAGTATGGCTTCAAGAAGTTTGTTTAGAATCGCACCGAGAAGTTTGGCAAGAATGGCTTCAAGTAGTTTGTTTAGAATGCCTTCAAGAAGTTTGCCTAGAATGACCTGAGGAAGATTGTCAAGAATGACACCAAAAGATTTGTCAAGAATGACATCGAGAAGTTTTTGTAGAATTTTGTCAAGAATGACATCAAACAGTTTTCGTAGAATGACATCAAAAAGTTTGTGAAGAATGGCTGTAAGAAGTTTGTTTAGAATGGCACCGAGAAGTTTGTCAAGAATGGCAGCATGAAGTTTTTGTAAAATGGTATCAAAAAGTTAGTGTAGAATGGCGGCAAAAAGTTTGTCAAGAATGGCTTCAAGAAGTTTGCCTAGAATTTCACCAAGAAGTTTGTCAAGAATGGCTCCAAGAAGTTTGTCAAAAATGGCGTCAAGAAGCTTGTCAAGAATAGCAACAAGAAGTTTGTCACGAATGGCATCAATAAGTGTTTTTGGCATGGCTTCAAAAATGTTTGTGGAATGTCATCAAGAAGTTTATCAAGAATGGCACCAAGATGTTTGTCAAAAATGGAATCAAAAAGTTTGTCAAGAATGGCATCAATAAGTTTTTTCAAGTATGAAACCAAAAAGTTTGTCAAGAATGACATCAAACAGTTTTCGTAGAATGACATCAAAAGTTTGTTTAGAATGGCTTCAAGAAGTTTGTTTAGAATGGCACCAAGAAGTTTGTCACGAATGGCAACAAGAAGTTTGTCAAGAATGGCATCAATAAGTTTTTTCAATAACGAAGCCAAAAAGTTTGTCAAGAATGGCATCAAACAGTTTTCGTAGAATGACATCAAAAAGTTTGTCAAGTATGGATTCAAGAATTTCATTTGGATTGGCACCAAAAAGTTTGTCAAGAATGACAAAAAGAAGTTTTTGTAGAATGGCATCAAAAAGTTAGTGTAGAATGTCATCAAGAAGTTTGCCAAGAATGGCACCAAGAAGTTTTTCAAGAATGAAATCAAAAAGTTAGTGTAGAATGTCATCAGGAAGTTTTTCAAGAATGGCTTCAAGAAGTTTGCCTAGAATGGCACCAAGAAGTTTGTCAAGAATGGAAAACAGATGTTTGTCAAGAATGGCATCAAAAGGCTTGTCAAGAATGGCATCAAAAAGCTTGTCAAGAATGGCTTCAAGGAGTTTGTCAAGAATGGCATCAAGAAATTTGTCAAGAATGATACCAAAAAGTTTATCAAGAAAGACATCAAGCAGATTTTATAGAATGGCATCAAAATGTTAGTGTAGAATGTCATCGCACAGTTTGTCAAGAATGGCTTCAAGAAGTTGGCCTAGAATGGCACAAAGAAGTTTGGCAAGAATGGCTTCAAGAAGTTTGGCAAGAATGCCTTCAAGAAGTTTGCCTAGACTGGCCCCGAAAAGTTTGTCAAGAATAGCTCCAAGAAGTTTTTGTAAAATGGCATCAAAAAGTTAGTGCAGAAAGTCATCAAGAAGTTAACCAAGAATGGCTTCAAGAAGTTTGCCTAGAACGGCATCAAGAAGTTCGTCAAGAATGACATCAAGAAGTTTTTGTAAAATTGCATCAAGAAGTTTTTGTAGAATGGCGTCAAAAAAGGTAATGTAGAATGGCTTCAATACGTTTGTTAAAAATGACATCAAGAAGTTTGTCAAGAATGACACCAAAAGGTTTGTCAAGAATGACATCGAGAAGTTTTTGTAGAATTTTGTCAAGAATGACATCAAACAGTTTTCGTAGAATGACATCAAAAAGTTTGTGAAGAATGGCTGTAAGAAGTTTGTTTAGAATGGCACCGAGAAGTTTGTCAAGAATGGCAGCATGAAGTTTTTGTAAAATGGTATCAAAAAGTTAGTGTAGAATGGCGGCAAAAAGTTTGTCAAGAATGGCTTCAAGAAGTTTGCCTAGAATGGCACCAAGAAGTTTGTCAAGAATGGCTCCAAGAAGTTTGTCAAAAATGACATCAAGAAGTTTGTCAAGAATGACACCAAAAGGTTGGTCAAAAATTAAATCAACAAGTTTGCCTAGAATGGCATCAAGAAGTTTCTCAAAAATGACATCAAGAAGTTTTTGGAGAATTGCATCAAGAAGTTTTGTAGAATGGCATCAAAAAGTTAGTGTAGAATGGCTTCAATAAGTTTGTCAATAATGACATCATGAAGTTTGTCAAGAATGACACCAAAAGGTTTGTCAAGAATGAAATCAAGAGGTTTGTCAAGAAAAACATCAAGAAGTTTTGGCAGAATGTCATCAAGATGTTTGCCTAGAATGGCACCAAAAAGTTTGTCAAGAATGGCATCAATAAGTTTTTTCAAGAATGAAACCAAAAAGTTTGTCAAGAATGACATCAAACAGTTTTCGTAGAATGACATCAAAAGTTTGTTTAGAATGGCTTCAAGAAGTTTGTTTAGAATGGCACCAAGAAGTTTGTCACGAATGGCAACAAGAAGTTTGTCAAGAATGGCATCAATAAGTTTTTTCAATAATGAAGCCAAAAAGTTTGTCAAGAATGGCATCAAACAGTTTTCGTAGAATGACATCAAAAAGTTTGTCAAGTATGGATTCAAGAATTTCATTTGGATTGGCACCAAAAAGTTTGTCAAGAATGACATAAAGAAGTTTTTGTAGAATGGCATCAAAAAGTTAGTGTAGAATGTCATCAAGAAGTTTGCCAAGAATGGCACCAAGAAGTTTTTCAAGAATGACATCAAAAAGTTAGTGTAGAATGTCATCAGGAAGTTTTTCAAGAATGGCTTGAAGAAGTTTGCCTAGAATGGCACCAAGAAGTTTGTCAAGAATGGAAAACAGATGTTTGTCAAGAATGGCATCAAAAAGCTTGTCAAGAATGGCTTCAAGGAGTTCGTCAAGGATGGCATAAAGAAATTTGTCAAGAATGATACCAAAAAGTTTATCAAGAAAGACATCAAGCAGATTTTATAGAATGGCATCAAAATGTTAGTGTAGAATGTCATCGCACAGTTTGTCAAGAATGGCTTCAAGAAGTTGGCCTAGAATGGCACAAAGAAGTTTGGCAAGAATGGCTTCAAGAAGTTTGTTCAGAATGCCTTCAAGAAGTTTGCCTAGACTGGCCCCGAAAAGTTTGTCAAGAATAGCTCCAAGAAGTTTTTGTAAAATGGCATCAAAAAGTTAGTGCAGAAAGTCATCAAGAAGTTAACCAAGAATGGCTTCAAGAAGTTTGCCTAGAACGGCATCAAGAAGTTCGTCAAGAATGACATCAAGAAGTTTTTGTAGAATTGCATCAAGAAGTTTTTGTAGAATGGCGTCAAAAAAGGTAATGTAGAATGGCTTCAATACGTTTGTTAAAAATGACATCAAGAAGTTTGTCAAGAATGACACCAAAAGGTTTGTCAAGAATGACATCGAGAAGTTTTTGTAGAATTTTGTCAAGAATGACATCAAACAGTTTTCGTAGAATGACATCAAAAAGTTTGTGAAGAATGGCTGTAAGAAGTTTGTTTAGAATGGCACCGAGAAGTTTGTCAAGAATGGCAGCATGAAGTTTTTGTAAAATGGTATCAAAAAGTTAGTGTAGAATGGCGGCAAAAAGTTTGTCAAGAATGGCTTCAAGAAGTTTGCCTAGAATGGCACCAAGAAGTTTGTGAAGAATGGCTCCAAGAAGTTTGTCAAAAATGGCGTCAAGAAGCTTGTCAAGAATAGCAACAAGAAGTTTGTCACGAATGGCATCAATAAGTGTTTTTGGCATGGCTTCAAAAATGTTTGTGGAATGTCATCAAGAAGTTTATCAAGAATGGCACCAAGATGTTTGTCAAAAATGGAATCAAAAAGTTTGTCAAGAATGGCATCAATAAGTTTTTTCAAGAATGAAACCAAAAAGTTTGTCAAGAATGACCTCAAACAGTTTTTGTAGAATGACATCAAAAGTTTGTTTAGAATGGCTTCAAGAAGTTTGTTTAGAATGGCACCAAGAAGTTTGTCACGAATGGCAACAAGAAGTTTGTCAAGAATGGCATCAATAAGTTTTTTCAATAATGAAGCCAAAAAGTTTGTCAAGAATGGCATCAAACAGTTTTCGTAGAATGACATCAAAAAGTTTGTCAAGTATGGATTCAAGAATTTCATTTGGATTGGCACCAAAAAGTTTGTCAAGAATGACATAAAGAAGTTTTTGTAGAATGGCATCAACAAGTTAGTGTAGAATGTCATCAAGAAGTTTGCCAAGAATGGCACCAAGAAGTTTTTCAAGAATGAAATCGAAAAGTTAGTGTAGAATGTCATCAGGAAGTTTTTCAAGAATGGCTTCAAGAAGTTTGCCTAGAATGGCACCAAGAAGTTTGTCAAGAATGGAAAACAGATGTTTGTCAAGAATGGCATCAAAAAGCTTGTCAAGAATGGCATCAAAAAGCTTGTCAAGAATGGCTTCAAGGAGTTTGTCAAGAATGGCATCAAGAAATTTGTCAAGAATGATACCAAAAAGTTTATCAAGAAAGACATCAAGCAGATTTTATAGAATGGCATCAAAATGTTAGTGTAGAATGTCATCGCACAGTTTGTCAAGAATGGCTTCAAGAAGTTGGCCTAGAATGGCACAAAGAAGTTTGGCAAGAATGGCTTCAAGAAGTGTGTTCAGAATGCCTTCAAGAAGTTTGCCTAGACTGGCCCCGAAAAGTTTGTCAAGAATAGCTCCAAGAAGTTTTTGTAAAATGGCATCAAAAAGTTAGTGCAGAAAGTCATCAAGAAGTTAACCAAGAATGGCTTCAAGAAGTTTGCCTAGAACGGCATCAAGAAGTTCGTCAAGAATGACATCAAGAAGTTTTTGTAAAATTGCATCAAGAAGTTTTTGTAGAATGGCGTCAAAAAAGGTAATGTAGAATGGCTTCAATACGTTTGTTAAAAATGACATCAAGAAGTTTGTCAAGAATGACACCAAAAGGTTTGTCAAGAATGAAATCAAGAAGTTTGTCAAGAATGACATCAAGAAGTTTTTGCAGAATGACATCAAAAAGTTAGTGTAGAATGTCATCAAGATGTTTTTGTAGAATGGCATCAAAACGTTTGTCAAGAATGGCTCCAAGAAGTATGTCAAAAATGGCTCCAAGAAGTTTGTCAAACATGGTAACTACAAGTTTGTTAAGAATGGCATCAAGAGGTTTGGCAAGAATAGCAACAAGAAGTTTGTCAAGAATGGTATCAAGAAGTTTGTCAAGAATGACACCAAAAGGTTGGTCAAAAATGAAATCAACAAGTTTGCCTAGAATGGCATCAAGAAGTTTCTCAAAAATGACATCAAGAAGTTTTTGTAGAATTGCATCAAGAAGTTTTGTAGAATGGCATCAAAAAGTTAGCGTAGAATGGCTTCAATAAGTTTGTCAAAAATGACATCATGAAGTTTGTCAAGAATGACACCAAAAGGTTTGTCAAGAATGAAATCAAGAGGTTTGTCAAGACAAACATCAAGAAGTTTTGGCAGAATGTCATCAAGATGTTTGCCTAGAATGGCACCAAAAAGTTTGTCAAGAATGGCATCAATAAGTTTTTTAAGAATGAAACCAAAAAATTTGTCAAGAATGGCTCCAAGATGTTTGTCAAGAATGGAATCAAAAAGTTTGTCAAGAATGGCATCAATAAGTTTTTTCAAGAATGAAACCAAAAAGTTT
>CAXHSH010000234.1:0-12074 GCA_964019135.1 Arenicola marina
AGGTGCCCAGGCCCCGGATTAGGTGCCCAGGCCCCGGATTAGGTGCCCCGGCCCCGGATTAGGTGCCCAGGCCCCGGATTAGGTGCCCAGGCCCCGGATTAGGTGTCCAGGCCCCGGATTAGGTGCTCAGGCGCCGGATTATGTGCCCCGGATCTGCCGTCAAGTGCGATAACCATTACACCAGGGAGCCCTCCCCGCCCACCCACCCCCCCCTCCCCCGCTATATGCGAATGGTAGATATGTACGGGTGGTCGTTATCTACAAGTGGTCGCTATGTAACCGGTCGGTATGTATGGATGGTCGCTATGCGCAAGAGGTGGCTATGAATAAAGATGGTCGCTATGAATACATATAAATGGTCGCTAAGAATATATAGATTATCGCTGTGAATATATAAATAGTCGCTATATGTATGGATGGTCGCTAGGCTCAAGTGGTCACCACTATGAATATATAGATGGTCGATATTGACAGATGGTGACTTTTTATGGATGGTCGGTATGCATAGAGGGTGACTATGATTATATAGATGGTTGCTATGTAAGGCTGGTCGCTATGCATACTTGGTCAGTAGGAATATGTAGATGGTCGCTATGTATAATTGGTGGACTATGAATATGTAGATGGTTGCTATGTATAATTGGTGACTATGAATATATAGATGGTCGCTATGCACTATGCACGTGATGTGCCCTCTTCGCATGTTTAGTTGCAAGCCGAAGCAACCTGCCTTAAAGCAATATATTCCATAATTTTGTGTATTATCAACCTCTTCTCCATGTCAAATAAAAACATTCTGTCTTGAATTTAAATCCTGAAAGCCTGCGGGCTATCTGGAAAGAAGCATTTTGGTCACCGGAGCAGAAGTTGCTGGCCGGCTTTATATCCCTGCGCGCCTGTTCGCCGTTCGGTATTTTGTGTGTGATGTCGACCGCGGCTCGCTATCACGTCCGCGCGCGATATAAATAAACCGCGCAGTTTTATATTGAAATGTTTGTTTTACAGACTCAAAGAAATAAAAAACATATGCATCATAAATTTTGAGATACCTTTAGTCTTCTAAAATGTAAAAAATCGAAGATGGCGCATGTAAGCATATTGCTTTAAACCGCATACATTACTCATTGCGCATGTCTCCTGCCATTGCCAAGATGCGTGTAATAATCCGGTGCAGCTAAAGAAATCTCGACAAGGTCATGACTGGGAATAACCATGGCATGATATCCTTACTAAGCGGCCCCTAAGCTAGTCCATGAAACTCTTATCAGCACTCAGACTGCCGTAAATGGTTCCCAACATCAGAGCCCATCAGGGGAGGTCCATCGCACAACAACAGATTCCTTGGTCCGTCTTCGCGCATCCAAGTCACACAGAACAATGAAAACAGACGTAATGTATTCAGCGCAGGACAAAAATAGCCAGCTAGTGCAGCTAATGGAGTGGTTATGATGATTCGTTATGAGTTCCAGGAGCCTCACTCGGCTGGGTTGAATTGCAAATATTGGACCTGATGGATGTGCTTTCTCGGCAGAACTCTCTGGAGTTCTGGATGCCAGCCATGATCCGGGGAGATAATCTCACCATGGAAGTGCATCCACCCTCCCCCCCCCCCCACCGCCCCGTCCCCCCATCGCCAGGCCACGGCCACTGTCCCCGCCCCCGCCCCCGCCCCCGCCCCCGCCGCCGCGTGAACCCCCACCCGCACACCACCTTCACTGCCACCCCTCCGCCCCTACGAGCCCTATTTGAGAAAGGGTTCTTGTTTTTTTCTAAGTAGCTTAGTAATTTATTCATTTGTAAAAAAAGATCACATACAAGGGTTTTGAAACAAAGTGTGGCGTCACAAAATCCGGCACGGTGACGTCACAGAGTGAGACTGGACAGTAACCTCCCGCACATACGGGCAGCAGGGCGACATCGCCCCCTGCACCTAGACCATGCGAACCTTCCTGTGTAATCAGGATCATTAACGAATACCAATTTATAGTAAGCTTTCGGCGCGAAGTGTGTCTCCTTGACAAGGGCATCTTAGCATCTTAGCCGATACAGCCATCAGCAAATTGGATTAACAAGTAAGGCTGGGTGAAGCGACGGCTTTTTCATTGACATAAATTAAGAGACATCCGAAACTTTGAACTTGTATGTGTAGCTCCGCTTCGTGGTGCTTGTATTTCCTCTTGAATGCGCTTCTTCGAAGCTTCATAATTTGCAAGTATTTTGCTATTTTGTTTTAAGGCCATTCGCTAGGTGGCGCGGTGAGCGGCATATACATGTCGTGTCGGACTTGCCCCTCGATCCCTTACATCGTTCACATGTGGTGCCGGGTACAGTACAACAGGCAGCCAGCCTGAGTCACTCAGTCGACTAGCACGGCGGTCGTATAACACAGGTTTTATATCCTTGTTATCAGCAATGCAAGGGCCACTTCCCCAGCAAAGTGTAAGGTTTACAATTCATAAACCAAACAGATTGCAGGTAGCTTTTCTTTATTGGCGAGCTTGTTGTTATAGCTGATAATGGCGACTAAAGATAAAACAACGTTCCGCTTTACCGTTGACCAAACGTGTTTTGTCTATTATGTAAACATAATGAAGTTTAGTCAGTGTATGCTGCCTTTCTGTCGGCGTATATGCCTCTCTGTCAGCGTATTTGCCTCGCCGTCAGCGTATTTGCCTCGCCGTCAGCGTGTTTGCCTCGCCGTCAGCGTATTTGCCTCGCCGTCAGCGTATTTGCCTCGCCGTCAGCGTGTTTGCCTCGCCGTCAGCGTATTTGCCTCGCCGTCAGCGTATTTGCCTCACTATCAGCGTATTTGCCTCACTGTCGGCGTATTTGCCTCACTGTCAGCGTATTTGCCTCACTGTCAGCGTATTTGCCTCACTGTCAGCGTATTTGCCTCGCCGTCAGCGTATTTGCCTCGCCGTCAGCGTATTTGCCTCACTGTCAGCGTATTTGCCTCTCTGTTTTTGTTTTTGGCTCGCCTTCAGCGTATTCTGCCTCACTGTCAGTGTATTCTCCCTATTCTGAAACTCGTCTGTGATATAAGAGAACCCCTGCCTCCTTCCTAGCTCCGTTGGCAAGCAGAATGAGCTGCACTTCCAGTTTCTTGTCCGAGGATTTCGTGGTCAGCATATGTCTCCAGCAATGGCCACCAGCTGGATAATTAATTATTGTGATTTTATTTGATGTGACTCGGTTATGATGCTGAGTTACGTCACTAGGTCGTCATTCCAAGTCCCGGAACTTGCGTCCGGCGCTTCAGCTGCATCCAACGCCATTTTGTTATCCGGGAGATTTTTTTTGATACAACTTAGCCTTCATGTGCACAAACGTGGCTTGCAAACTGCAACTTGTGTGTGATCTTGCTTTGAATCGATGGCCTATTACTTGTAGTTTGGCTCTTGTTATCCATATTACTTTAATTACTAATCATGTGGCTTAAGCCCAAGTCACACCTAGTACGGTTTGACTACGGTTGTCCCCGGACGTCCCGGTTCGCCCCGGTCGAAGAACCGGGGTGAACCGGGGCGAACCGGGGTGATTTTTCGTTTTTTTGCGAGACGCCCGGTGCCAGTACGGATGCAACACGGTCCTACCCGGTGCTACCACGGTTGTACTACGGTTACCCCCGCTATCACTACGGTTACCCCGGTATCACTGCGGTTTGTCAAGGTGTCACTACGGTTTGTCCGGTTTCACTACGATCGACCGGGGCGCAACCGTAGTAGCACCGGGGGACACGCCGGTTTGACTACGGTCTGGCCCCGGTCGTCCCGGTGCTCCCCGGTCCTCCCCGGTCGCGCCCCGGTGACAACACGGTCCTAACACGGTTTATCCGGTGCCACTACGGAGGCGCTACGGTTTGGCCCGGTCGGGCCCGGTCGTTGCGTTTGCTATAAAACAGGGGAAATTTGGGTTATAAAATCTTATCTCATCATATCACATCGAGAAGTGCACACCTACGAAGAAACAATGCCTCCAAAGAAATTGAAAGTTGTTGTGCCAAAGAAGAGTCCTGGAAAGAAGTCTGCGGCAAAGAAGCAGCCAGTTGTCGATGAAAGAACAGAGAAGACAGTTCCCGATGAAGAGCCCCCGCAGAAGCCCCAGCCCCAGCTCCAAAGAAGACCTTAGGTATGGTGACCTACAAAAAGACTCCTGATGAATCCAACATTGAGAGCGAGTTGGACGAACAGCCAAGGTCGCCAACACCACCACCCACAGATGACATCGAAGCCTTGCGACCCTCCAAGAAGAAGCGAAAAAATGCTATCTCCCTCGACGATCAACAGGAGTTAGAAATGAAAAGCTGGCTGGAAGACAACCCGATGCTCTATACGAAGGGACTCAAGGAGTATCGTAACACTCAAAAGAAAACCAGGATGTGGCAGAACAAGGCCGAGAAGCTGGGGCTGGAGTCAGGGGTGGATTTGAAGACCTGGTACGAAAACGCTGGCCGCCGGGACACACAGGGACCATCCGTGAGCAACCGTGTCGCCACCGTAGTGTCCGTAGTGTCACCGTAGCATCGCCGGGTCAAACCGTAGCGTCACGGGGTGAAACCGTGTTGTCGCCGGCGTGAAATGATTAGTCCCGGTCGCTCCCGGTTGCTCCCGGAGGCGCCACGGTGTACACGGTGGTACTACGGTCCTACTACGGACGCGCTACGGTGGCCCCGGTTCCGCCCCGGTTTCGCCCCGGTGCCACTACTGTTCTCAAAATTGTTTAGGTCCGCGCTAAGATTTATTTTTGCCTCCCGGAGCCACCACGGTTCCCCCCGGTTCCCCCCGGTTGTCCCGGTTTAACTACGGTTTGAATACGGTTGGCCCCGATTGTAACACGGTTCACCCCGGTTCAGAACCGTAGTGGCACCGGGGGGAACCGGGGCTTAGGTGTGACTGGGGCTTTACTCCCCCGTTATTGACCCGGGAACCTCAGCGGGGCATCCCGGTCGTACCAATGGCAACATTACAGACTTCATAATAGTTAGATGGTACGATAGACGACTATCCAGTCTCTCCACGAACGACATAACCGTAAACCCAATTAACTCCCTGTGCAGCATCATGGCGGGTCAGCCATCAGATTAACCCGTGGGTTGCGATTGTGGATGTCATCCCAGTTGCCTTGTCTTTCACGCTTACTATAAAACCGCTCCATTTACCTGGAATGTATCGCCTGAAGTCGTCTTTACGCCCGATGCTTTCTTTTTGTGTTCTTTTTTGTGTGGATCGGTGTGTGTGTGTGTGTGTGTGTGGAGGAGGGGGTGGGGGGGGGGGGCATTTTAGCTGTTTATTTATAGGTAGAGTTTATTTTTTTAGATTCTTCTTCCTCCACCGCGTCGGATAGTTTTACTTGCGGGTGGGAAGGAAAACTGCCACAGCGGTTGTTACGCTTGGCTTCATATGTGTGTGTCACAGCAAAACGACTGGAGCAACAACTGCAGGGGGTAAAACCCGCTCTCCATCGCGGATGCCTGGGCATTCCAGACCGATCAAAGTCACCTGACTACACCTCCTTCTGCTTTCTTTCTCCCGCTTCTACATAATTCTCTCGTTGTTTGTTCGTTTATTTTGTTACATATGTAAACGCGAGGAGCGAGCAATACTGACTTGAATTATGTCTTTGCCAATTGGCTTTTCATCTCCATTTCTGTCAACTGTTTTGAAGCTACGCGTAGGCGGTTGTGGGTGGATACGGGGGTGGGGGGTGGGGGGGGGGGGGCTACATGTGAACATAATTTACGGTAAATCTGGAATGTTGGCGGTCGATATAGCAATTTTTAAACATCGTTTCTTTGCCCTCATACAGATACCATCGTACGTGTGAACATATGTATATATATATATATATATATACACAAACCTGATGTTACATACAAACAAACGAAAGCCAATAAAATGCGAAATTAAAGATATACATCCTTCTGAAAATTAAGCAGTTATTCTTATGTGAAAGTGAAATTAAGACCTGTTGCATGCCGCAATATAAACTTGTACAAAATCAAATTACAGTTCATTGAACTAAAAAGTGTGTTATATTTTCATTTTTAAATAAACAGTCGGGGTATGACGAATCTTGAATAAAGTTTCTACGACTGCAGCGCTTAGCCCCATGCGCAGGCGTGCGTGATTGATCGCACCGTTGCCAACACCAATATTGTTATTCCGTGGTTTAGCGAGAAACATCGAAGTCTTTAAGCTGGCCTTGAATATCCCGAGAGACTGGGAATCAGGACCACGAGAGAGCCGATTCGATTCATCTACAACTGATGGGAAGTCCATATAGTGAGGTTCGTTATAATGTTTGTTATGAGGTTCGTTATGAGGGAAAAGATGGCGGCAGATTTAAAAGTGACTGTCTAGGCTGGTTCCATTGCCCCTGACATGACCTATTTGTACATTTCATCGGCATAAGGCGTAGCCCGATTGGCATGGCCGGAAGATGCGCCATTATCAAGTGTATTGTCTTGAAACGCAGTACGGAGACGGTTTGTTCATAGCACGGTGCGATAGCCACCAAGCTAGCAATTACGAAACAACGTTTTTTTTTGTGTTTCATTGCGTGAACAACTGATATTCACGAGTGTCGTTCCGCGTAGCTTGGCGGGCAAGAACCTACAGGCGGTATGAACCAGGGAGGCAGGCAATCGTTGGTCGGCCGGTGTTGCAAAGTACCCCAAGCGTCGTCTTCGCGAAAATGACTTTTTCAGAGTGCGTTCCACTCAGAGCTAGGCACGAGACCTTGAACGGTTTTCCATGCATTCCAGGGCCTTGTCCTACAGGAGTTTTCTGCCAAGTGTTCTAATGAAACGCACATTTGTGTTTGTTTTGTTTTTGTCTTTGCCTTTCACGCCGTCGGCTAGCTGCCTACTGGTGGTATCTACCGTAGAGTTCACCTGTTCGCCAGTTGAATTTGCTGACGTGGGCAGAAATTTGATAACAGGCCGTTCCCACGTGGTGGCGCTGGCTGGCTGTTTTTTGATCCGGGGTCTTCATCCGGGTGCTACATCCGGGCTTCATCTCTTGTTCACCTCGCAGCCGTTTCACAGTGGCTGGCACTGGATGGAAGCTTGTTAAGGGCGGTTAATGGCGGGCGCTGTGTGCAGACAGAAATGAAATGATAGTTGTTTTAGGCTAGTTTTGTGCACACAAGGGTACTAGTAGGCTAAGGAACCCCCGGGGGACAATCAATGATTCAGATGCAATATGTCCCGCGTTATACCGGGGTTCGAACCTGGGAAATAGGGATCTACACTCGCAGTTCTACCACTCGGCCACGGAGACTCCCTTTGGGCAGCACATTGCATATGCGGCATCTTCATCCTCATCTTCATCCTGATTATCATCTTCATCCTGATTATCATCTTCATCCTGATTATCTTCATCCTGATTATCATCTTCATCCTGATTATCATCTTCATCCTGATTATCATCTTCATCCTCCATCTTCAGCTTCATCCTCATCTTCATCCTGATTATCATCGTCATCCTGATTATCTTCATCCTGATTATCATCGTCATCCTGATTATCTTCATCCTGATTATCATCTTCATCCTGATTATCATCTTCATCCTGATTATCATCTTCATCCTCCATCTTCAGCTTCATCCTCATCTTCATCCTGATTATCATCTTCATCCTGATTATCATCTTCATCCTGATTATCATCTTCATCCTGATTATCATCTTCATCCTGATTATCATATTCATCCTCCATCTTCAGCTTCATCCTCATCTTCATCCTGATTATCATCTTCATCCTGATTATCATCTTCATCCTGATTATCATCTTCATCCTCCATCTTCATCCTTCATCTTCATCATCATTTTCATCCTAATCATTATTACAGGTGGCTGTAACCTAGACCTACCGAGTGAAGCGTCCTTCTTAATTAATTTTTTTTTATTGCTTTGCAAAAAAGGGGGTACATCAGTTACAGGCACATACGAGGCGATACGTACTAGCTACAAACAGATACAAATGAAACAGATGCTAAGAAGATGCAAAAGTAATGCAGCATACAAATACAACATAAGTGGGCAAATTCACAAGTTGGCAAAAAGTTTATGCCACTTGTTTTACTACAAGTCAGTTTGATTGTTTTGGGGTGAAATTTGCTTTTGAGTTATGATATGGTACCTGAGCTTGATCCGGAATGCTGTGAATTTTATCGAGATCGATTTACATTTCTGACTATGAACAAAATGTTTTGTTAGCAAAAGACAGTTATTAAGAGTGTAACGCGGTTGATCGTATATTCCCATTAAAATGTTTTCTGAATTCAGCATCAATACAGAGTCAGTTGCCTGCTGCCAAAAGCTTTCAAATTCATTCCAAAATGTCTTAACCTCACTGCAATCAACAAATCTATGTGCTATGGTATCAACCATATCACATTTATCACAATTAGCACTATCAACGATATTCATCAGGTTCAAACGATTTTTGTAAGGAAAACATCTATACAGAATGGAGAACTGCAGGGAGTGAAGCCTCGTTTCAACAGCAGATTTAAAAGGTAAAACACAAATAACATTCCAAGCAGATTCATCAAACTGAAAGATGTCCATCCAGGTTTCCCTTTGACTTACAGTTGTGGTGGGTGGGATAAGATACATATATGCCGCTTTGCTGGGTAAAGATATCAGATCTGACACTGTAATATCTTGACTGCAGCCTTGAATTAACGATGATCTTTTCCACGCATACGGTATGGCATGACATAGGCTGTAATATTCAAAAAAGTTACCTTTTAAACCATATTTAACAAAAAAATCAGATGCAGTTAAAAACTGACATTGCGCACCGATAAGATCTTTAACTTTATTTATACCCTTCAAGTAACAGTTATAATGAAATACTGGGTCACCACCAATTTGAATGAGTGGACTAAACCACAACCATTCTTCCAATATGTCGGTTGCATGTTCAACGGTAAATTTCTCTAAGTTCACTCCATGAAGATATTATATCCTTGTAAAATAGCGGTAATTGCTTTGGTTGAGAAATAACCTGCAACTTAACATTGGGCCTGGAGTCTTTCCATATGAATGAGGTAATTAGATTGTGAATCTGTTTACTCAAGGACGTAGGAATGTGTATATTTGTGACAATATATGTAAGTTGTGAGAGGGCTAGCGTTTTAACAATGAGAATCCTACCAATAAGAGTTAAGTTTCACATTTTCCACAAATTAAGGCATTTCTTCAGGCTTTCTAATTTGGACCCTAAGTTTAAGTAAGCCATTTCAACCTCATCTGGACCAAATTTTATGCCAAGGGTGGACAAGTTCTGGGAGGCCCATTTAACAGGTAATGTACCTGACGATCGTCCTGCATTTGAACCTATCCAAATGGCCTCAGTTTTATCTATGTTACATTTCAGACCTGAGAAGGTAGCGAATTTGTCTAAAAGTTTCAATAGCCTGTGCCCTGATGTCTCATCAGGGACGAAGCATGTCATATCGTCTGCCAGCTGAGATAGTTTAGATGATACATTCTGATATTTTATGCCTCTGATACCCTTATCCCCCCTGATGGCGACCGCTAGATGTTCTATAACTAACACAAAGAGGAAGGGCGCTAACGGGCAACCCTGCCTTACGCTCCGTTCTAATTGAAACCAGTCAGAAGAATAACCGTTATTAAGAACGCTGCTGACGCTGCCACAATAGAAAGTTGAAACCCATCTGCGGAAATCCGGGTCGGAATTAAAGGCCTTCAGTGCCTCGTCCATATAACTCCATTCAATAGAATCAAAAGCTCTCAACGTCGATAAGAAGGAGCAAGCATGGGATCTTCTTAGCATTAGTCATATTCATTATATCCGAAATTTGCCTAATATTTTTCCCACTATATATACCCTTTATGTATCCAGTTTGGTCAGAGTTGACAAGGATGGGAAGATGTGGTTGTAGCCGTTTGGCTATTGCCTTAGCGCCGATATTGTAATCGGAATTTCAAAGAGAGATTGGTCTCCAGTTTTTAATGAGTATACGATCTTTTGATTTGTTAGGCAGAAGCGAGATTAAGCCTCTTTTTTGCTCTGTGGAGAGTTTATTTGGTTCGAATGCATAATTTAGGCTATCAGTTACAAACTTTAAAATAAATCGCCAGAAAAATTTTTTAAAACTCGTAAGTCAGCCCGTCAGTGCAACTTTGTAAAACACTGAAAACGGCATGCGGGCAGTGAACTGGGCGGCCTACGGGGAGTGAACTGGGCGGCCTACGGGGAGTGAACTGGGCGACCTACGGGGAGTGAACTGGGCGGCCTACGGGCAGTGAACTGGGCGGCCTACGGGAGTGAACTGGGCGGCCTACGGGGAGTAAACTGGGCGGCCTACGGGGAGTGAACTGGGCGGCATACGGGGAGTGAACTGGGCGGCATACGGGGAGTGAACTGGGCGGCCTACGGGGAGTGAACTGGGCGGCCTACGGGGAGTGAACTGGGCGGCCTACGGGGAGTAAACTGGGCGGCCTACGGGCTGAACTAAAGGGCGTTCACACCCAAATCGGGGAGTGCGGGGGAAGGGGGTGGGGGGTGGCAGGGAGGCCCGGGGGAGGGGCGGGGAGTTCACAACAACTAAAGAGACAACAACTCAAAAACCACTATAAGTAGTAGATGAGATTCACACTTAGAGTGCACACTTAGGTACAATTTGCATTGAAGGAAGGACCCTACACTAGGTAGGGTGTGTGTGTCTTTGAGGGGGCAAGGGCTACACAGGACCACCCCCCCCCCCCCTCTTCGGACTACTTCCTCGGTCCGCCGGTGCTGTGCGCGCATAACACGGTGAGGGTACCTTCACCAGTTACAAGAAGGCCGCCCAATACAACAGAAACTACGGCGTTGTGGATGGGCACAGGGGAGGCACAGCGACCGGTATCGCCATCAACACACGCCTATCTACCTCACATAGATCACTACGCCTTCATTGCCGGACTATTTGCGGACAACTGTCGATTAAGGCGTGGCGTGGCTTGGCGTGGCGGCGTGGTGGCGTTAAATGGTGGCGTGGCGTGGCGTGGCGTGGCGTGGCGTGGCGTGGCGTGGCGTATCGTGGCGTGGCGTGGCGTGGCGTGGCGTGGCGTGGCGTGGCGTGGCGTGGCGTGGCGTGGCGTGGCGTGGGGCAGCGTGGCGTGGCGTGGCGTGGCGTGGCGTGGCGTGGCGTATCGTGGTGGTGTGAAATGGTGGCGTGGCGTGGGGTGGCGTGGCGTGGCGTGGCGTGGGGTGGCGTGGCGTGGCGTGGCGTGGCGTGGCGTGGCGTGGCGTGGCGTGTCGTGGCGTGGCGTCAAAGCGAAGGGACGCTTGGATGGATGGATAACAGGAGGACCAGTGAAGGGGAAGGGGAGAGGGGCAAGGGGGAGTTTTTATCGTTCTTTATGAGGGAAGTCCGATGTGCTGACACTGTTGTGACGTTGAGCTCCGCGGCTGCAAGCTTGACGCTCATTCAGTCAGTTATGCTTAGTATATGGCCGAGTTTGCGTGGGCGTAGGGGATGGGGGTAGGGAAGGGGGCGGGAGGAGGAGGTGAGGAGACGGGATTACGGGGGCTCCGAATGTGGATTGATTTACCAGGTGGTGGAGATGGGTGGCGGGGGGGGGGGGGCGGGGAAGGGGCGTGAGTGTTAATAGAAAAGAAAGGGGCAAAAGAAAGGTCAGGGCGGGGGGGGGGGGGGTACAGTATAACCGCGAGAAAGAAGGTTTGTGGACATGGAGCAGGGGCGGGAAGGGGGGCGAGTGCGGGGGAGGGGGCGGGGGCAGTATTGGTGGGGGAAAGATGAAATTTGGGGAATGTGGAGGTGGAAGCTAGGGGGGGGCAGTATAAGTAGGTCACGAGGGGGGGGGGGGTGGAAGAGAGGGAGGGGAATCTGTATTAGTGGCAGAATAGAGAGCTTTAAGAATGTTGGTGTGTGGTGGTGAGGGCAATTTGGCTAGGAAAAACTGGGTTGGGGGGTGGAGGGGTGGGGGAATGCGAAACAATCAAGGAAGGCAGAATGAAGTATCACATATCACGGATCACATAGCAGTCACATATTGCCATCACATTTTAGTTTCGTGGTACGACATATTTTTCT
>CAXHSH010000237.1:0-20985 GCA_964019135.1 Arenicola marina
GACCTTGAAAAGGAAATGGACAATATTACAAGTGAATTTATTCACGAATGGTAGAGAATGAACACCAATAAGAGCATTCTGTACGAAAAGTTCAGGAATCAATTTGTCAGTGAGTTTCCAGAGATGAGGCGACTGTACACAGATTACGACATCAAATCGCCCATCGACACTGAGCCATCAAGGTATAGTCCCAATATAAAGGAGACTATATTCGATAACATACGCCAGACCGAGCTTAGGCTCAAATAAGAGCATACAAAAGAGAGCAACATCGACCTAAACACATCGTACAACAAATCAACAGCAAAGTCGATGATCAACCATGAAGCACTCAGAGATAAGCTAATCTTATAGATCTTCCTCAAACGAGCCTTCTTCTATAGCAAGAGCAAGAAGAGATGCTTCCCAATCAAATATCCAGAGTAGAAACCACCCGAGCAAGAAAAACCCAAGCAGAAAATCAGACTCACCTATTTGAATTATTTAAGGACCAATAAGCAGACCAAGCAGTTGTTGAATCAGAAGAAGTTGTTGAAGGGGAAGACCATGATCAAGAACAAAAATTAGATTCTGAGGATTGAAAGGGAAGGGTCTAAGGATTACTTTATGATGAAGAAGTGTTTGGAAATTGCCATAGAGCGCTGCCAAGCCAATCGGAAGCCAGATTGAGTCAATTTGAAGTCAAATAGAACAATAGAAATCATTTTTATTTTTGTCATTAATGATCAATTGTAGATTCAATCCCTACAAACCTCTGATAGCCCTCTGTGACTACCCTTCCAATCAACAGCCCCGACGCAGCGCCGACAAACAGAGACCTGACAGCCAGAACTCCCACTAAAGCAGATAGGGCACCAACAGGCAGCATAAACTCTTTGAACTGATGTAGCTTCTCTCTCTTGAATTCCCTGTAACGGAGCAGATGACTCTCCTGAAGCTTCTCAATCTTTTCCTTCACCATCTGATTCTTCTTGAACCTCTCCAGCTCCTCAGTCTCTATAGCAAGGATCTCTATTTCTAGATTAGTCTATTACCTTGATTTGGTCTTAGTCAGCATTGCTAATCACTTAAAATTTATAGGTAGTAATTAAGGCAAGTATGAGTCGTGTATGAGTCGTAATTGATACAAATAACAGTAATAATTTCAGCTCTTCCTATCTTGAAAGAAATTCTGCTTTAAGGATATTCTGACTGAGTTTAGTGGTGGGAAGGGAACTTTCCTTGTGGTTTCTTCGGATGAGTTGTAGAGGCATCTGAATATCCATATTCTGGTTTGGCCTGGATTGCAGAAGGCTTCAATCTTTTGACCACGGTTTAGTGGTAGACTCTGGCTTGCTGCAAACGACCGTTGTCAATCTAAAGGCAAACAGATTTCTGCTCCTTGGCATCAACTTTCACCAAAATGCATCCAAGTCCACACTCTCTATATAGCTCTTTGATTATAGTCGATATTCCTTCACTACTTTTGGCATCCCTTGCTTCAAGATGCGATATCAAAGCGGATTCAAGGATATGATAGAGACTAATTCCATGTTTCTCAAGCTCAGCGAAGGACTTCGAAGAGTACAGAGTCAGAGTAATTGGCTGAATTTTTTCAGTATAGATAAAGATATGATATTCACCTTGCTCAATGATCGCTTCTAGAAAGTTAGTTGTCTTGCTTTCTTTGAATTTCATGCCTTAGATTTAAAACTATTCTTTCTTGAGAGTGTCTCTCCTCTTTGGACCAACTAAAATGATGCTATTTCTGCATTTGGCATTGTGAAGGGTCGAATTAATCATGACTTTGGTCCTGTCTTTAATGCTAAAAGAGTAAGATGAGATGCATTAATGTCTGTCTGAGTCTTCGGTCCACATTTTATGGAAGTCTTAGGTGCTATTGAGAATAATAAATTCCTTTGAAATTCCCTTCAGATCTCTCAGGGAGATATAGTTTTCCCTACACCCCTCACGCATGCCAATATTGTGACTGCTGATCAAATCTTCTTTCGAGCACCAAATGCTTCTGACTTTACTGTTCTTGCCTACCCAGCCTTCCCCTTCGATCTATAAAAATTCAGCTAGCACATCCTCTGCTTTATTGTTGGTGTCTTACTTTGTGATCAATCTCGTAATGAGATGGGTCTCATCTACCCTAAGTCCAAATGAAGCCAGTCTTTCACTGTTTCTCGTTCTAAAAAACACTAATGCTTTCTCATTGAGTTTCTCCTCTAAAGACCCTCTAAACTTGGCTAAATCTTTGATATCTCTTACAAATATTTCCTCTCGAGCAGACCATGTCTGCATCTCCACAATATCTATCGCTTATTCTGGAATATCTTCATAGCATCCATACATTTTAGCCAGCAACTTCTCCTCAAGACAAGGCATGATAGACCCTTTGAAATTTTTAGAGAACACTTCAGCTCCTGAAAGGGAAGGCACAAAGGAATCAATCGGCATTCTGATCATCTTTCCCTACCAAAGGACATCATATGTATATAGACTATTACTCTTGATCGATCGATTGAAAATGTGTTTAAAGGGACCATCAGCAAACCAGTTCATAATTAGCAATGCGTGCACTAGTGCCTTGTTTGAGATTTCGGGCTATTATAGGTTCTCAATGTTTTAGCTGTAATTTGGGTTTGAGACCATCTTCTCAGCTGCAGTCCATTGGATTGGCTCTTGATATTGCTGACGAGTTATTGAAGTCATTTAATGGGCAAAATCAGGATCGACAAAACTGCTCTTTTCACCATTGTCATTCGTTGAAACATATACCTTGGAATAGAACCCATTTTCATTGACTTCCTCATGAACTCGCCAAGCACCCTACTTGATCCTAAAAGGCGAACTCTAAATAGACAGTCTGCTTATGGCCGGCTTACTGTTTTCTTCCATGGCTGAGATAACTACGATATTATAAATGAAATATTCTGTTAGCCAATTCTTAAGAACCATCAACACTATCTTCTTCAATCAAACTGTTCACTGTTGCTGGTATTGAGATATTATTCAGTGTGAAAAGCATAGAAATTATTGATTTGTCTAAATAAGGCAATCAAAGTATAAATTTGGCGGATTTTTATTAACCCACAGAAGTTGATAAATAGCAATGGAAATCAAGTAGCTAAAGATACCAGAGAACTCAAAAAAAATCACTTATGAAATAGACGTAAATGGCTTACCTATCGAAGTCAAGAATGTCCCCGAAAAAAAGTAAACTCTGCTCGCCAACATATTCGGGAAATTTGAGGGATACCGCATCGAGCTCGGCCAACTGAACTCCATTCACCTCACCAAGGACCATAAACTTCATGATATGCTCAAGCAGAACCCCAACCCCCAACCCCAACCCCAACCCCAACCCCAACCCCAACCCCAACCCCAACCCCAACCCCAACCCCAACCCCAACCCCAACCCCAACCCCAACCCCAACCCCAACCCCAACCCCAACCCCAACCCCAACCCCAACCCCAACCCCAACCCCAACCCCATACCTAAGCTAATTCAAAAAGACTTCTTTTATTAAGAGAAGAGATGGCCAATAAAAAATCCATGGAGGAAAAAGGCTGCAAATGCCAGAAGTCAAACTGCCAAAAAAAATATTGTGACTGTTTCAACCGAGGAATTCCCTGTGGAAAGTCCTGCGAGTGCACGAGCTGCTATAATATCGAAAAAGATGAGGATCTAAAAAAGGAGGAGGAGGTCCTGCCCGCCAAGGGTCGGCCAAATTTAGGCATTCAAATTAAACCAAGTGATCAATGATTCAGATACCCATCATCATCTGCAGGATATTAGAATTTAATCAGTTTGAGCTAATTTAAAAAGAGGATACTACGATCAGGATTAGTGCTAATATTCAATAAGGCCTCTCATTAGATCAATCAGCTGGTTACTGTCATACATATTATATTATTATTTATAGAAATTCCTTGATCACCTATAAACCCTATTATTATTTAAAAACATATTGCCTTATGAAAGCTATAAATTTTTTTATTGGAATTCTAAATGGGGTACTTTCAAAAGAAAGACTTCCTCTACTTCGCCATTGTCCTGAGTGCCTCCTTGGCCATCTACTCCTTCTCGAGATCCTCGGATGAGTTGGGCAGCAGAGCAGATAGACTCCTGCAATACGCCACCACATCAACAAGGACCGAATTCGTAGGGACCGCCTGCAAAGGAAAGTCAAGGGCAGGGGTCATCTCGGATGAGGAGAGGATCGAGAAAGAGGGCTATGACGCCCAACTGGCCGCTCAGCTCACCTTGGACGGGTACTCCATGCCTCACATCTAGAAACCTACTCATTAATCAGGCCCTCAACGGAGAAATAAAAGTTGTCCTCGACTAAGTCGTTGCCTCGGCCTTAGAGTTCGCCATCTTCGTTGGAATCGTGCTCATCGGATTCATTGTCATCCTCTTCATTTGGACGTGTCTGTGCTGTTGCTGCTGCTGTCCAAGCTCCTGCCCTTCAAAGTGCTGCCAAAAGAGGGAGGATGAACAGTACACCAAATGCGAGTTGTATTGGCCTTCAATCGTTCTGATCATAGCTCTGCTCTTGACTCTGTGCTCTAGCGTTGTGGGTATGAATTAAGACTATCTTAGGCTTTACTAAGGCATCTCAGCTGTCCGACGGCATCTCGGACACTTCATGCTCTATTGCCATCGTCTTCGATGACATGATCAACGGCAATGTGACTGAGGATGGCTCTTCGTTCTTCACGGGGGTCAAAACACTAGGAACTGAAATCGGAGTGCTAAATTCAAATATTGGAGACGTCGGTAATTCGATTAACGATATTTCTTCTTCAGGAACCACAATGGCTGCTGTTCTTACAAAGGCAGATAATGCTCTGAGCTCAGTCTCATCGATTCCAACTGGAACTGCAGGCGATCCTGATATTACCCTGGCTTATGCTACACCTTTGAATGCGGATAGTCCAGGAGCCACGATCGACTCCAACTTCCCTGGAGTCCTAGGAAGCGTAGGCTCAGCAAGTGGAATAGTTAACACAGCCTATGTTGGTCTCGAAGCATCAAAGCAAGTTGTCGATACCATTGCCACAGCAGCAGACGGGTTTGGCAGCAGCATTGGAACATTCTCTACAGCAGTAAGTGGCGTGCAATCAACCATCGATGGCTTTGTGGATTTGTTGGAAAGCGTAAACAGCTTAGCGGCGTCAATAATTACTCTAGTCTCAGAGCCAGCACAGCATGTGACAAGGGGAGTGCAGGCCTTCTACGGAGTCGTCATTGGGTTCAGCGTGCTGGGTATCTTGGGCGTGATTCTCATGACTTTCTGCGACAAGTTCAAATGCAGGTATCTTATGTACTTCGCCTGCGTAATCCTCTTCGTCATGGGGCTCATTGGGTTCATCATTGCCCTTACATTCTCCCTCGTTGTGCCTGGAATGTATTTTGGTTGTCAGTTCATGGATTTCTCCTTCGAAAGCCAAGCCAACTTCGACTGTACTTAGCTTTATTAACACAGCCAACTTCGGAAGCCTCCTTTCCGATGCGAATATGCGGAGCTATGTTACGACTTGCCTTCCAAGTGAGAGCGGAGACATCATCTCAGTGATCGGCGGAGACACAACAGCGACTCTCAACGAACTCACAACGGTCATTGAAGGGATCGATACTTTCGACGGCGCCTCTGAAATTGCTGCTATCAACACTGCCTTTTCTTCCCTGCCGAGCACAATTGGAAGCTATCAAACTGCGGAGATCGTCGACATTACAGACCCGGCCAGCCTTCAGATCTTGCAAGACATTGCAACTCCCGGAAATTATGCTTGCACACAAGCAAATTTCGCAGATGATGTTTGGGTTCCAAGCGTTAATCAAGCTACAGAATACGTGAGTTGCTCAAAAGCAAGCAATGCTATTCTTACCAACTGCAGCACTTTCAACGCAATTGCGGCGCCTTGCACAGGCTGCATGGACACATATTCTATATTCTCAGGACCAGGAAACATAACAAAAGGGGATGTAAACACTGCACTGGGAACTCGATACACCGTTGGCGACTGTGCAACCTTCAACAATGAGCTCGCAAACATTTGGGTCAATTTCCATAAGATCAAAAAGGATTCAATCGGAGCTATTAAAACTCGAGCTGACACTGCTCAGACAGATGTGGGCACCTACACAACTGCCATCCAAAATGACTTAGTCGGCCTTCTATCCTCGACTTTGGATGATTTGAAGACAACTGTGAACAGCGTGGTTGACCCTGAGTTCGGACTGATTGCGGGGCTGAACTGCCGGGTGTTCGGGGAGGGCATCATCCGAGTCAAGGACACAATGTGCGTCTCCATGTTCAACTCATTCTACTTTACAAGGTTGGTGCTCAGCATTGCTTCCTTTGGAATTCTATTTTCCCTCTGCTGCTTCGTCTTCTCCGGAGTTAGGCACCTAAAGCACAGCGAAAGAAAAGATAAAACTTTACCCAACAATGACTTTGACCCCATCAACAACAACACTCACAATGCCTTCAGATGATGATCTATCACCAAATATCTCCATTAATTAAATAATGTTAATAGATTACACTTACTCTGCTGAAATATCATGCCACGTAAAGAGATGCCAGCTCCATTCCAGAAGGAAAGGTCACAATATAGTCTTACACTGAAGTTCCCATCATCAACAAGAAGGGTGCTTTCTCCAGAAGCACGGATGTATCCTTTCATGATCTCACTGATCGGAAAATGACAGTTAGTTAGCTCATTCTCCAAATACAGCAATGTGTTCAAAAGCACCCTTGGCCAACAAGAGGTTCCTCATGTCGAGAGGAAGCATGACTTCATTTTAAGATCAATTTAGTTGGAAAAAATCAAATATCAAAGCTAATTGCTCCTTATTTTATCTTTTGCATTCCTCAGTGTCAACCTGGTTTCTTCAATCATAAGGCAATACTTGCATTGGCGGCAGATATGCTCTGAACGGTGGTGTTAAGATACTGGCAATGGGTTTTTGTTGGGAATTATTTCGACTATATATTGATATCATTTGAGAGCACGGGTATTCTGAAATGTTTGGCGAGGGTTTTTATTTTTCTGTTTTTGCAATTGGAACTCCTAAGGATATATACTTTCTGGACTGGCTCATCTCCCTTGTCATTTCTAGTTCTATTTTAGCCAATTACAAACTTAGATTGTTTTTTCTAAGTTACTTGATGCCTTTTAGGGGGAATTAAGGGTGTTGTGCTGCACTGTTGCCTTACTTGATTTCCTTTTAAAGTATAGTCATTTACTATTTCAAGTCCTTCGTGGATACAAGTCTGCTCTTCATGCTTAAATAGTGCTTTATGATCAAGACCAAAGGAATTTCTCTGATGAACTTGCACTTCAGGATGCTTATCCAAGCGTTTTCTCTTCATTTTCGACAATTTAACACCCTCTTCTCCTATTTCTGTGATGTATAGCTTGAATAGGCCGAGAAATGGCCTTTTTGACGCTCTGATAATGTTGCCGATTGAACTAGCAAGCAGCCGAATATTCCCCTAATCGTTATAGACAGCTCATCTTCCATTTCCTATAGCTGTCCTTCATCTTCACAAAACCGGACAGAATTCTCTTCTGCCTGCCCCTCATAAACACTGAATCGAGCTGACAATATGAGCAATCACTCATACAACAAATAATAGCCCTGAAGTTCCGATTGATAGTTCCAGAACATTATCATCTTAAATCCATGGAACAGATGCTTCATTCTGATGCCTTCTACAATGCCGTACAGAAACTATTGCTTCGATATAGTGCGATACTAGCTTTCGATCACTGTTGATCTGATTGTTTTTGTGTGGTGCTTTGCCTCGATGACTTTTTGAATCATTATATTTGTTCTAGTTATATTGCTGGTATAATAATTATCATGGAGAATCAATTTGGCATATTTAGCTGAGAACATGTTTCAGTTGGTCATAGAGACTATTCAGCTGTCCCCAATGTGAAAGCCATTGCACACACGAATCGCAATTTAGCCTCTGTTCAATTTTTCCATGAGTCTACATACATCTGCCCTTCTTTCGATCAATCAATTCTAGATTGGTTAAGCATTCATCTATCATGACCTGCCTGTTCTGTTACTTTTTACTCATAGACTCATAGGCTACCTTCCATTACCGATGCTCATTTGATGTCAGATGCAGTTGATTTCGATATTCGTCTAACTATAAATATCTTCAATCTTACAATGCTTTCGTATGAGCTTCTTATTTTGTCACAAAGATGCTCTAAGAATGCCACTTTTTCATGTTCTGAGCTGCTGATCTCAGAAAACAGCTCCTGCATTCTGGCATTGAGAAGCTAAGTATTGAGATTGATCTCTTTCAACTTAGTCTGTATGCCTCTTTAACAAAAAACCTTGGTCTGGAAATTGTCCAGAATGGTCCCTATTCTCCCCTTGAGCTCGTGATTATCGGCCTGAAGCTTGCCGACACTGGCAAGATGCCTCTTAATGGCTTCTTCCTTCTGAGCTATCTTGGATTCCAGTCCCTTCAACCCCTCGATGGTAAAGGCTAGTTCCTCGTTCACATGCTGCAGCTCGTCTAGTTTCTATTACTTCGAGAGAAAGCTGCAATGCAACTGTTTGTGCTTGGCATTCAGTGACTAGTTTTCATTAGCCATTGCTTTGATTTCATCCTTTAATTATCTGTTCTATTTCAGAGCGTTGGAATTATTATCAATTAAGGCAGTCATTGCTTCTTTTTCTTCCTTTAATGACTGCAGCTATGCAGTAATCGACTTGTTTTGTGCTTAGTATTTCTCCAACGAGCCAACTAGCTCGTTCCAACTGATGTTATTAAGATTTCCCTGGCATAGTCTCTCAAAAAACTGAACTCGATTGCTCAGAATCTAATTTTGCTAATTGGCCTCAGCTAGTTTGATGGACAGCTCTGCCTCAATGTTGGGCTTGTACTCATTAATCTGCTTGGAGAAATGTTTGATCTCTTCCTTGTTGTTGGATCGATACTGCTTGATGATAAAGTTCAGAGTCTCTACCTTCTTCTCCAAGTTCAGGATCTTCAATTGATAGTTCATATTGCCCTTTTCTGAGGGCTACATGTCGGTGAAGTGGTCCATCTTTATCTCTTTGAAATATTTTTAGAATTTAGAATCTTTTTCCATCAGTTTTTTATTCTCTTCATCTAGGGCTTAGATTTTCTTGGATAGATTCTACACCAATGATCGAAACTGCTTAAACTCAATCGACAGTTTGTTTTGATCGAGAACAACGACCTACCTATTCTGCTGCATGGCCCTAAACATCCTCATAAACTTCCCATCCGACTTACTGCTCATCGAAGCCTCATCTAATATTTCCTGATCTGAAAATAGCTGCAGCATATGCCTGCTGCCAATGGACGTTTGATGGTTATAGTTTTTGGTTTTGAGAATGCACCGTTGATCGAATGCATTTTCTAGTTCAGTCCTTTGCATCTTGCCTTGAACTAAATATGGATGGCTGATACTTTTCATTGGGAATATGTTGATGCTTCTAGAGACTTCGTTGCTTATCTATTGGAATAGCTTGGGCTTTATGAGAGCTGTTTTAGCCTTGCGACTGTTCCGCCGAGCCTACATCCTTTTTAGAATTGAAAAATAATTAATTTCTATTGTTTGTGTTTGTTTCGTCAAAAATGTCTTAAATTGCAGGAGAGGTAGTATTGGTTCCGCCAGGATCCAAGGATCATTTGATGACCAGTAGAGACAGGAATTGGAACACAGTCTATCGTCGATTCAATTATGGCAATAGTATTGCACACTATTGCCAAACTCAATAATCGACTAATCATTACATCCTTCATATATCTTTATCCGGTGCTCTATAATTTGTTTCAACTTATGGGTTTGCACTGAGGCACTTCAATCCACATTTGGCAATGGAGCAGTGGTTTCAAAGGGGACAGGCCCATTGGTTTCAAAGGGGACAGACCCATTGGTTTCAAAGGGGACAGGCCCATTGGTTTCAATGAAGGAAATGAGAGTTCGATAGAGTCATCTATTTGATTGGATGAAGCTAAGCATTCTCAACATCAATGGTTTTTCTTTAGCTGATCAAGTTAAGAAATACTTTCTCAGAAATTAGCGGACCCACATCAGCATTTGTAAAATCAATATATAAAATTATCAAAAAGGAGTTCATTCAATAGCTGTGCTCTTCAATCCACATACTTGAACCTTTTATCCTGATTGAGCTCCTTTCGACTGAAAGATGTCTTGTTTGCGCTTCTGTCGGCCCAAATCTGTCCATCCTTTGATGTTCTCTCTTTCGTCCTGCTGAGATTTCCTTTGTTTAGATAGGCATCTCTGTGAAGATAAGGGCTACGACGACTGCGCGAATGAGAGGCATCTTTCTTCCTCAGTTCCTGGTCAATAGTTTCGTAGTAATCAGTCAAATGGGCGATGTTGTCTGTTTTCCTGGAGATGTCATACGGTCTCTGCGGCCTACTTTCAGAGTGATTCTAGTTTAAATACTTATATCTAGGCTGGCCTTGGGTGTTGCCTGGACTGCCTCTGACATTTTCTGCGTTGGATTTAGTTTTGACTCTTTTTTTGGGACTGCTGTACTGGTTGAGATAGTCAAACTGTGCTTTCCTCGACGAGTTGGAGCCCCTCGACTGTTTCCTCAGAGCACTGCTTCTTTCTGCAATGAAGCTTCTCTGCGGGCTTCCTTGGAAGGAGTTTCTTTTGGAGGGGCCACGACTGTTGGATTTGTTCGCAGCTCTGTAAATATCTTATTTAATTTGGGAAAGAGTGAATTTGGGAGAATTGTTGCATTCCTTTCTGCAGTCCTTATACGATTCGTTGCTTTCCAACAGAACTTGAGCATACTTGGAAGTAGCCTATCTCTTGACATACCGTTCCACAAAAGAACACATATCCTTGGTATTGTACAAATTAGCCAACGAAACAAAGGAGTCGATGAAAGTCAAGGATTGAAGGAAGTACCTCCTCAGCTAGTGAGCACAGGAAGAAGGCCTTTCCAGAGGATGAATATCGTAGATGCAACGAACCTCCTTGCCAATGCCTTCTTCAACCTTGTTCGCAATCTCTCTCCTCTTGCGATACATCTCGAGATTGCCTTCATTTGCCTGTAGCGAGTAATAGCCCAGGATTTGACTTCATAGTTGTTTTAGCCCTTCTCATGGATCTTTATGTACAACGAGGTGTTCTTGAAACTCAGATGATACTCCTACCTTATTGTAACTGCGTTTAGGAGGCTCTTTTGGATCTACTACTTAAACTCCTCTCGGATGAAATTTTTGTAGTTTTTGTATTTCTAAGGAAACTCCTGAAAGTTCATTTCCTTGGCCAAGAGGGGACCATTTCTCCTCCTAGCTGCGATATTGATACTCCTGCCTGAATTGCAGTTGGGACTCATGAGACTTATCCTTGTATTCCGAGGGCCTCTGCATCTGGATAAGGAACTCCTTCGTGGCCTAAGTCATGAGTAGGCTCTTGGAATTATTAAAATGAATTGCCATTTTGTTGCTAGATGGGGTGATCAAGCAAAAGATTTCATATTACTTCGGGCATTGATAGCAGCAGACGCCATTGAGTGAACTGTCGGAATAGTTGCCGTAGATCATTGAGCAGTCGGGGAACACCGTCCACATCGGCCCCTTCATTTGATTCCTCGCCCACGTGCCAATGGAGAACAGATAATTCTCGTCCATGATCATTCCTAGGCCCTATCTCTGTAAGTTGGCAGCTTGCCCTTGATATTTACAATTCCTGTAATCAAGTATTCGAAGCTCTCGTTGACTGGCTATTTTGCTCATGAGTTCTTAGAATTATTTCGATGTTTATTGTATTTTATTATCTTTATTATTTATTTTTATTAAGATGCTAGACTAGGGTGGGCTGATCATCCTCAATCACCATTGACTTCTCATCTTTGGCTTCTCCATCTGGGAGGGGTGGGGGGTCTCCTTCTCAGCTGCTCCTCGTCCTCGATCCAGTTATTCGCATTGGAGTTGGAGGGATAGATCAGTTTTGGGATTATTTCATAGTTGGTCTTGACAATCAGGATGGCTCCAGCGTTCTTGTGCTTGCGACAGTAGTCAGTCGCAGAAAAGACAGTGATCAAAGACCCTCCTGCAAACCGTTCAAACCCATCCATGACGCATTCATGAGCTCTGATAATCATGGAAAGATTATTCTTCTTCAAGAATGCATGGACTCTATCGGGCCCAAACTTGACGATGTTGCCGGTCTCTGAGGGGTCTCTTGGGTGATTGGCGTAGATCCCTTCCTCACTGTCTGACTCAGTGGGGTCTGACCAGAGAATATCGAGCACAATCTGTGATTCCTCATCCTGCACTTCATGCATGACTTCCAGTGGCCGTTTGATGTTCTCGATATCCTCCAATGTGTTAAGTGATGCTCCGATTCCTCCATGCAGGCAGAGTATCTTGTCCTCGACGATGGCTGCTAAGGGAAGCCAGTCAAACAGCCGGTTGATTCTGGTGAACACTGACCTCTAATCCTCGGGCTCCTCTTCCAATTTCTCAGCACACTAATCCCTGAATCCAAAGTTGATGTTGATCTGGCTGTCTTCGTGATTGCCTCGAATCAGATGGACTTGTTCTGGATAGACACACTTCAAGGCTAAGAGAAGGCAGATGGTCTCGAGAGAGTGGCTGCCTCGGTCAACAAAATCTCCTAAGAAGATATAGTCATAATTTTCGATGTCCTTCTTGAAGCCTTCCTCATGGGGTGCTCCATAGAGTGCAAAGAAACTCATGAGATCTGTGAACTGGCCATGGATGTCTCCGAAGATCTTCAAGGGGGTCTTAGCACTGAGGATCATCGGCTGATGCACAATGATTTCTTAGGCGATGTTGCAGAGGGTGATGATATGCTCTGGCTTGAAGGTTATCTGGAGAGCATCTGAGTTGGTGAAGGCATGAGGCTTCAGCAGGGTGTTCAGGAAGAAATGGGGGATATCTTGCTTGGCTGTTATTGGCCTCTTGATTTCGTAATTGGACTTCAGCTTATCCCCCGTGTTGCCCATCACTGGCTCGTGCATGACTAGTTTCTTCTTCTTTTCGACCTTAGGCTTCATCTTCTCTTACTTCGGATAGGTTGTTTCTATCTTGGGGCGAAGGTTGCTTCCAAGTTATCCTCTCATGTTGGGCATGTTGGGTGTCGTAGGGCTTCGATTACTTGTACTCGACTCTGGCGACACTCGTGAGTTATTGGAAGTCGAGATGTCCAACGCACTAATTTTATAGCTCAGGCTCGAATTATTTTGAAGGAGCTGCGAGAAGTTTATCTTGAAGATCGAATCAGTGGGAATATTGGGAGTCGACAGTTCGAACCCTCCATAGATTAAGATACTCTTTTAGTAGAGCCATGCGCCATGTCTGAAGCGTTGAATGCTTCCATAGGAAATCCATTCACTGGCTTCAGTATCGAAGATTTACAAGGGCAGGTTCTAGCTCACATTGTTGGTCCTCCCTCCAATTACCACCATCAGTGAGCCCATGAATAGACTTGAATGCTGGTATCTGGATGACGGTGTTGTCTTCTCTGGAGCTCGCAGCCAGTCCCAATATCCATTCCTATGCCTCCTGAGGCCCCAGCTATCCCCCAGAGGGTTGTTGTCGCCAGCTCTTCCTCCAAACACGACGATCATCCCAGAGGCAGGGCCTGATGAGCAGAGTGCGGCGGAGTGGTAGACTCTTGGACAGGGTATTTCTCCCTGACATTTCACTTCCGACCAGGTCAATGGCTGCTTTTGAATGTTCAGAATCCAGCAGTCATTGACTGATTTATCGCCGATATTTCCGCCGGAAAACAATCAGATAGGGCATGGAGTAGGACAGCGAATGCCCATACCTCTTGCCCGGGGTCTTATGATTGACGTTGATCACATTCCAGAGTCCAACTCCATCCTTGATGTCCAGGTGGAACAAGTCGTCGGAGGCCAGCCCTCCAGACCCCGTCGCCCCTCCATAAATCACAATTTTATTAGTTTAGATAGAAACCGCCCCATGTGCTGCTCTTGCGGAAGGAGATGTGCCCGTTGCTGTGAATAACATACCGCTTACTTTCCACTTTCTTCCAAAATTTGGTGTTGAGATCGAGAGTGTACGTATTGTCAGTGATGGAAAACTGGCCGGTTGTCCCAGTCGCCCCGCCGAATAAGCACACTTTGTTTTCAGCATATAGGGTCACGCTGTGGCCAAATCGTGGGAGGGGTGTGTTGCCAAACACTTCGAGTTTCTCAAATGACATTTTGTGTAGTTTAAATTTAATAATTGATTACTGAAAAGATCGTTAGGAACAATGCTGATAATCGTTATAATTGGGTTGATCTTCTGACTTTTATGGCAAAGAGCTTTAATCAGATATTTTGAAGGAAACCAACAAAATGGGGGGTGAGAAAAAATTACTTTGGCCAGCCAATAAATCAGCTTCAGAGACCGAGCCACTGATAGGCAAGTCTTGCATATCTGTTTCAATTATTTAATCAGGTTTTGACCTTCTGAAACACAGAAGAAGCAAACAACTCATACATCTAATTAAGTCGATGATTATAATAGTTTAAAGACATAAGATCATAATCAACTGCAATGGGATGCATGTCAAGCAACAGTGGGCCCAACCCCAACATAAACATTATCAACCAAGTGCAGCGTGTCAGGCTCTGCTCATAAAAATAACAAACGAACATTGAGGCGGCTAAGCAAAAACAAGAAGAAATAATCCTGGGCTCCTTCAAAAGCCCAGTGCAACAGAGAAACAAGGCAATCGAGAGGTCCATCATCAACCAGATCGTCCTACTCAAGAATCGGAGGCATAGTACGTGCTTTTAATGATGTAGTCTATTCGGTTATGGAGTTCGATTGCAGGAAGGTTCTTGACTATAAGCATTTTATTGGAGATAAGGAAAGGATGCTTACCATTATTCCTCAACTACAGTAAATCCTCTTTTGCGAGAGCTATTTGGTGGACTAGAACATCACTCAGCTGAAGAGGCTTCTGAATAGGTCCTATTAAAAGATCAAGTAGGCGTAGGTAGGCAGTTGGATATCATAGCCTCAGAAAATTGAGAACGCCATCTTGCGGCACCACAAGAACACCAACAGCGTGACTGATACCATGGTGGTGTAGTATATCATGGAAATCTGCCAGATCGAGCAATACGATGTCAGTTTAGATCAAATCAATGAGGTTGGCCATAATTTTAAATATGGGATGTGAATGATGGTGCATTATGGATGTGATGGGCATTATGTATGTGTGATGGTGCATTATGGATGTGATGGTGCATTATGGATGTGATGGGCATTATGTGAGTATGGATCTGATGGGATGGATATCAATGATGAGTGTATAATGGATGTAAATAAATGGGATGCATGATTGGTCAATGCCATTAGCATCTGCAATAACTGAACATGTGTGCATTGATTCAATATTTAAATAAATGCAGAGCTATGTCAACATGATGAAGACCCTTGTGCACAGTGGGCAGGAGTATTTGAAGGGCGAGAAGAATGTGAAGGCAGCCATGGTGCAAATCGATAAATCCAGCACCATCTATGAAGCCAAGTGCTTCAACGATGTGCAACTGGACCCAGCCAAATGCATAAAAGTATTAACAAAATTGATCTACCTGATAAACCATGGGGACCACTTCACCGAGGACGAAGCCAACCAGCTATTCTTTCAATCACAAAGCTACTGCAATCGGAGGAAGTGCAACTCCGTCGAGTGGCCTACATGATCATCAAGGAAATGAAGGACCATCCTTCCATCTATATCGCCACTTCCTCCTTCCTCAAGGACATCCATCACAAGAACGCCAATTTTAGGAGAAATGCCTTAAGGACCCTGCCTTTGATCATCGATCCCTCAAACATCGTTCAGGCCGAAAGGTACTCTGAGGATTAGATAGGTATATCATTGGGCTGATCAATGATCCTGATGCCGGAGTCGCAGCCAGTGCCTTGCTCTCAGGCATCCAGTTCATAGAGTCCTATGAAGAGATGGTCAGGAAGTGGGGGACAGAAGTTGTCGAGAAACTCAATTCCAAGGACCCCTATGTCCAGTTGGAGGCACTCACTTTGCTGGGCGACATCAAGAAGAGGGATTTCAACTCCCTCAAGAAGATACTACTCTCATTGATGAAGAAGGATTTAGTCGGAGTAGCCGCGGTCCAACTCATGAGAATGCTCAAATAAATCAGCAAGGATATCGAATACGACTCTCCTGAGTCAAAGGTATGAATCGCTTAAGGCCTAGGACTTCCTGAACTACATTAACAGGGCCGTTCGCAATAAAGACGATGTGGTGGTTATCGAAGGTGCTAAACTGGCATGCGAATCCCCACTCATGAGCAACAAGGACCTGATGGAGATAATTAAGATTGTAGAGCCGTTCCTGGTTTCAAACAGCACTGTCAAAAAGTACTCAGTGCTGAAGATCTACAACAACCTGCTGAAGAACCAATCCCGAAAGAGCCTCATCCTCAACGTCAAAGAGATCGAGAAGGTCCTGCATGAAAACAATACCAGTCTGTCCTCCATCTCTGCCTCCATCCTCCTCCGCATCTGCAGCGAGGCCTACCTCGACAAACTGTTTGATCGGATCGAGAAGACCATGGTGGATATGTCTCTGGATTACAAAGTCGATGTTATTCGCTCCTTGCTCAATGTCCTCAAGACCTATCCCAAAAAGTATCAGCTTACCAATCAGTTCTTACTGAATCTGATGAGGAGAGAGTCTGCCATCGAAATTAAATCCGAGGCCATTTTGGTGATGAGCTATGAAATTGAGAAGATTGGAGGACAGGCAAAGGCCGATTGCATTCACGAGCTCACAAAATTCCTGTCGTTGACCACTTACGAAAAGATACACTTCCAGATCCTAGGAATAATCAGCCGGTAAGCCACCAAGGAGGACATCGACAGCGACATCCTCAAAAGCATCATCTCCGAGATATACCTCCAGGAGGGCACCATCAGAGCCTGTGGCTTGTCCACCCTCATCAAATTATCCAGATTCTAAGACGCCAAGAAGGAGCAGTTGGACGCCACCATCCAGAAGTTCAGCAAAGATGAAGATCAGGAAGTCAGAGAGAGACTCCTCTTCCACCATAATGAGAAGCCCTTGAGCAACTATGAGCTGGATTTAATTGAGAACTACTTCAACTTCAACTGCAAACAAATTAACAGTGCCACCAACCCCTAGATGCTGAGCATGGACACCATAAAAAAATGGGGCGAGTAGGTGGGGCCCGATCTCATCAAGCCCAAGCTTAAGTCCGCCGATGAGAGCTAGAAGTACCAGGGCGAGGAAGAGGAGGCCATGTTCAAAGAGATCTTCACGAACCACTCCACTTTCAAAAGTATCCTCTCACTTCATTTAGGTTATGGGTTGCTGAGGAAGATCATCGGCCAATCCCCATTTCAGACTCTTAATCCGAATTGGAGGTCTTTGTCAGGGTCTTCTTGTTTGACGATCACCTAGTCACAGAGTTCAAAATCAAGAATAAGATGGAGTCAACCATTCTAGAGAATGTAAAGATTGAACTCAAGCACTCAGGAGAGACCCTATAGGTTGTGCATCTGATTCCGTCCAAGTCCATTGCCTTCAACTGCCATGGATAGTGCTATGTGGGGCTGGCAAGGAAGAAGGAGGATGAAGACGAAGAGCCAGAAATGTTCATTGAGGAGAAGATAGCAGCAATTGCCAAGTATACGATCAATGAGATGAGCGGAGATGCGGTCAAGAGGACTTACCAGGATTAGTTTGGACTAGCTGATTTTTAGATCAAGCTGGCCACCTTCATGTCTCCCTGGCTTATTGAGCCCACCGAATATAGTCAGGTATGGGAGGAGATGAAGGGTTTTGAAACGTTAGGCACCTTTAAGCTGAACTATGGCAGCATTGAAGCTGCAATTCAGGGGCTGTTGAGGCACTTCGGTGTAAAAATGATCTCAACAAGCGATAACAACAACAAGTCAAATATGATGACCCTATCCCTGGCTGGAAAGTATCTAGGGCAGCATGAAGTGCTTATCCTCCTGATGCTGGCCTATGACACCAGCAAGGGGTGTCTGCTCAAGATGAGAGCCAAGACAGCATTGGAGGAGCTAAGCGAGGAGTTGATTCAGTCCCTTTCATGATCCAGTCCATATTAATCATAGAATAGTCATTCATCAAGAATAGGTATTGGCCCTCATCAATAATGCATTCGTCATCATCAATAATAGCCATTCGTCATCACCAATAATAGGCATTCGTCATCATCCCATCGTTATTCATCTTGAATCGTAGTTACCAAAGTAATTCTTAACTAGTCAAAATAGTCATATCAGAATCGATTGGGATGATTCTGTTCTATTCTTTCATAGCTACAACTACCATATTAATTACATAAATCATCTTTCAAATCGACGTACTAACAGCACCGATCAGTCTGATCCCCTTGTACCCCAACACCATCGTCCAATCATTGCCTGGGCCTTTGTCAATTCTTAACTATTGAGATCGATCATAATGATGCCTGTTCAAAACTCTTTGAAAAACATTAAGCACAGCAGCTCAGCTGACAGCTCCATTGGAATCATATTTTGTTCAAGCCCAATTATTGCTAGTTTTAAAGACCCTTAGATATAGTAAATATGCCAATCAAATACTAGTTAGCTAATACACTTGAGAGCAAAGGTCAGAGGAAGGGGATCTCCCGATCAAGCCTGTCAATGCCTCATGAGTGTCAATATTCATATTTGGGGCTTGTTCTAAGAAGTTAGCCATGGCCCAGAATACCAATATTATTGACATGATCGATCGGCATTAGTCATAGCCATTGCCCACTCAAGGGTGTTACTTGGATCTACTCTGCCAAACTTGGCCTGAAAGACTAGTTTATGTCTGGATAATTCCTTGACTGCAGGCCTAGACTCTAAATAATAGCCGGATGGATGGAGGGCAAACACAAACAAAAACAGAAGAAATTAAATAGCTCGGCCATTCAGAAGGGGGCAGAAGTTGTGCAGGAGACTGAAGCAGCCAGACAAAGTGCTAGATGGACAAATAGACTGTTCCTGTTATTATAACTGGGACTAAGCTAGTTAAAGTTGATTTCTATATTTTTCTACTGGAGAAGCCCATTGACACCATCAGCCAAAAGCAAAGGCTTAATATTTTTCATTTTCTTATGTTTTGGATGGCTATTATAAATCTCTTTCAAATGCAAATTTAGTAAGCAGAGCAGAAGAAGGGTGTCCTCGCATTGAACACTGTGAAAGTCGTCGATGGGCGCTATCATGTCAAGAATAAGAACTTAGGTGTCGGTAGCTTCGCGTAGACCAATTTGGCAGTGGATAATGATAATGATTAGGTGCTCGCATGCAAGATGATCTCAAAAAAGAACCTTATCGACAAAATCAATTTATCTAAAAATAAAAGTTTGACGAAGGATTATTTTATCAACGCCCTGAAGAATGAGGTGAAAGCGTGGAAACTCGTTCATCATGAGAATATTGTTCGCTTTCGAGATTTTTCAGAAACCAAAAATAACATCTATTTTTTTTGGAGTACTGCGAAGGAGGGTACCTGCAATGATAATTCAGCACTCTGGAGACAGTCCTGAAGAAAAAAGGAAGCTTTGAAGAGGAAGATTCCATCCCCCTCCTGAGACAGCTCGCCCGAGGCTGTGCCTACCTGTACGACTTGGGGATCTACCACAGAGACTTGAAGACCGAGAATATCCTGATAAGTTCGAAGGGTAATGAGTGGCTTATTCAGGGGAAATGAAGATCAGCGACTTTGGATTTTCGAAGACAGTGGCAGACCAATAAGCGAAAGACAACCCCTAGAAGCAGACGAGTGTGGGAACTCCAATCTACATGTCTCCACAGGTGATTATGAGCGAGCCCTACACCATCAAATGCGACGTGTGGAGTCTGGGAATCGTGTTCTACCGGATGCTGTACAACATGTACCCCTTCCAATAGATCAACAATATATTCATACTCGAGAAGAAGATGAAGGAGGGGATCTCATTCCCCCCTCATGTCAAGGTCTCCGATTGGCTCAAGATGCTCATCAGGGGCATGCTGGCAGTCGATGAGGAGAAGAGGCTCTCCATGAAGGAAGTCATGCAGATCATCGACGCCAACACACATCAGATGGATATATAGTAACCATGATCAATAACCAATCTGTTCTAACGCCAACATTTATATTACTTCCATTGCTTATTATTTCAGCTTTTGCTTCAGAAGTTGCTTCTTTGTTGGTTGTTGCTTTGTTGGCTGTTGCTTCTTTGTTGGCTGTTGCTTCTTTGTTGGCTGTTGCTTCTTTGTTGGTTGTTGCTTCTTTGTTGGCTGTTGCTTCTTTGTTGGTGTTGCTTCTTAGCTGTGCTGGTCGTTAATTATTCTTGAGTCGTTGATTATGTATGGTGTGTTGATTATTGTTTGAGATACAATCATTCAGAGAAGAAGGTGATGCATCCCCTTCCGACATGAGCCAGCATATCGTAGAATTCTTCCTGCGTGTTGAAGCGATTGTATTGCCCTAATGTGGAATTGTAATTGCGGATATGCTTGAATATCTTTCGATCGAATCGGTGGCGCACTGGAGGGACGATCAGTATTCCTGCAGTTATTCCTCCCAAAATATATGAGAACTTGATCACTAAGTTAGGGCACTCTTACTTATCCAATCGCAATATTCAATGATAAGTCAATATCAAGTCACTTAATAGGATGATAAAGTTGATCAATCAACACATGTCTTGAAAATCCAAAAAGAAAGTTAAGATCAAAGAGTCAAACAGTCACTTGTGGTGGTCAACACCTACTTATTTGAGATCTGATATTTAAAATACTTATTTGATTTCAGTATCATCAAATACTTTTTTCAATTGCACAGTACTGATTTGGGGTTGGGGTTGGGGTTGGGGTTGGGGTTGGGGTTGGGGTTGGGGTTGGGGTTGGGGTTGGGGTTGGGGTTGGGGTTGGGGTTGGG
>CAXHSH010000238.1:0-16323 GCA_964019135.1 Arenicola marina
CTGTTGCAACTAAGGATTAACGGCTCGTTCCGTTCAGATGGTCGTGGTGGCGTTGGCGGTGGCGGTGGTAGCGTTAAGGGGTGGTGGTAGCGGTGGTAGTGGTGGTGGTGGTGGGGGTGGTGGCTGTCGTTGTAAAACGGTTCCGACACGCTGTAAATCCCGGCAAGTTCTCGCGAGAGTTGATTGGCGAGAGGACGTGGGGAGCTGTGAGTTGTTGTGTGTGTGTGACGGAGGGCTTTAACCGTTGTGATAAATAAGGTGTCTTTGATAAGGGGGTTAATTAATAGAGGTGGTTCCGTCGAGGGCGAGAACAGCTGGAACCTGTATATAACGGACACTCGTTTCGTGGGTGGCGCCTGGGCGTCCCTAGAGGGAGGTTGGTGGGGGCAGGGGGGGGGGGGAGGGGGTGTAAGGGAGCGCATTGTGCAGCACATGGCGATTTGGAAATGTTTCATACGATGGTCATACATAGGTGGTCGTAATACTCAGGTGAACGTCATACACAGGTGGCTATCATACACAGGTGAACGTCATAGTCAGGTGAAAGTCGTACTCAGTTGGCCATCATACACAGGTGGACGTCATGCACAGGTGAACGTCATACACAGGTGGACGTCATACACAGGTGGACGTCATACGCAGGTGAACGTCATACACAGGTGGACGTCATACACAGGTGAATGTCATACACATGTGGTCGTCATACACAGGTGAACGTCATACACAGGTGAACGTCATACACAGGTGGTCGTCGTGAATGGGTGAATAAAGTTTTCCTGTGATACATAACCGTTTAGATGTACAAATGTAAACTTTGAGCCAACACTCAGGGGTAACCTCCTTATGTCAGTTGGTAAGCAGGCTGAGCTGCATATCAACAGATCGGGTTAGAGCCGGGGCACCGGGGTATCTGGAGAACGTTTTATTCAACTAGATCTACATGACATTGTCCCGGGAGGTATATTGGTCCAATTCAGCCTTCATGTGCACAAAAGTGACATTTCATTACTAAATCAATTTCAAAACACAAAAATTGCCAAAAACACAGCACGGGGAAATCTACAACAAGGAAAATTAATTTGTTTGTTGTTGAGCGGATCAGGCTACCAATACAGGACCGCTTCCCATATAGAGGGGTCACGCGAATCGTTCATAATATTAATATATATGTATATAATATTTCCTAGCAAACCGTGCAGACCAATTGCCGCTAGGGGATTCGAACCCCAACCGGGGCCGCCCCGTTAGCTCAGTGGGCTAGAACGCTCGCCTTGAGTGCTCTGGTCACCTGAGAGCAGAACGGCACGTGGATCGATGGTTCGAGCCCCGCTGTGGCCAGGCCTGTGTGGTTGCAGGATAAAGATCCCATGTCTTTCTTCGTAAATAGTAGGGGGTTACCCCGCAGACATGGCTCGACTCTCCCTTCCTTCTCCCATTGACGGATATGACCAAAAGTGGTTAAAGCGTCCTGAATAACCAATCAATCGAGCCCCAACCTGTGTCTGTCTGTGACCATTTCATTCGTTGAACTATCCGAAAGGTTCTATATAACCCAATGTAGCCATCTTCTTTGCACAGAAATTACATAGAACGCCAACCACTGAATGCCTGAAAGACGTGACGAGGTCAATGAAGGTCACAGGGTGTTTATAAGTGCGTCCATGACTTGGTCACGTGACTTTGTCGACAGCTGGTGTCAGCCGTCCGGCACCAGAAGGTTTGTGGCTAGCTGGACCCTGTCACCAGTGGTAGAGCCAGGGTGGATGGTGTCATGGGGAGCGGGGAGGGGGGGGGGGGGGCACTGCCTCAGGATAGGAGGACTGACTAAGCTGTGCCACATTGCCTTACACTACGCCAGGGTGGGGTGGTGGTCAGGGATGGAGGTGGGTGGGTGGGGAAGAACCGCCTGGACAGATTTTTACAGCGCGTTCCCTCGTCAGCATTTTTTTGCGGTGGTAGGCATTTACTGAAACAGCTTGTAACTCTCCTGCGGGGTGAAAACATAATGCTAACCGTAATGTAACATTAAAGCTTTCCGCATATGACATCCATCGTCCAAATCTAACGGGATAGGATTTCGTTGACGTCATTTACCGAAAAAAACACACCCTCCCGTCCCCCTTACCGCTGTAACAACAGTATTCTGCCCTGGATAATAGCGATAATAGTTAACATTGTATTTCTTCACCGTCCAGATTTCTCACATCAAGCCCGATCGAACCCTTTCAACTCGCTCGTAAGGTAGCAACCGCCACGATATGCGTAGTAACCGCGAACGCCTCAAAACGGGAGCGCTCAAATTCCCCTTTCATGTTGGACCTCTTTTACCTTTTCGCGCAGCAGTTAAAACGCTTCTCCCATGTGGAAATCGGGCACTCGCTCGGCTCACACCAGCCAGGCGCTTTTGGAAGGCTTCCAAGGCCACCAGCTTGAGTCACCCGTGACTTCGCCCAGCTGAGGACGACGTGACGCTCGCTGCCTGAGACTGCTAAAAGGGCAGCCATCTTGCCTTCATTACGACCGTTCTAACGGCTGATGATGACATCTGCAGGCCCGGAGAAAAGGGTGATTTCTTAGGGCGATGAAACCCGTCAGCGTTGAGCCATCACATTGAGACTATCTAGATAGCCACAACCACCGCGCAGACGCCCACCATTATAATGTCACTCAGGTTGTAGCCGGCCTTCTATCTCCGCTGTTGACGTCCTGTGGGCAATGGGCACCGGTGGGTGAACAATCCCGGTAATACGGTGGCAGCTGTGTAAAAAAAAATAGCAACGCAGCGATAGCAGTGGAATAACGCTTCAAAATCTTTGGCATAGTGTGCCGCAATACAAGATTAACATTCTCATTTAATGGAATAGTAAATATAGCAGAGAAAGTATTAATACTTAGCTTGACAGCTGATTGTTAGTTGTTACGTGTACTACGTCACATATTTGTGTGTAGTGAACTGTTCATAGCAGATTTGCTGCGATTCAGGCAATGAATTTTAGTAACAAAAGCGATAATTCTCCCACTAATAAGGCCATATAAGGTCGCATATTAAGATCCTGTCATGATTTTGGCTGGAAACCACTGTTCGAATAACTATAATTTAGGCTTGTTGTTGTGTCTGGATACAATCCCATAATCGCGGTGATATATCACACCCTCCATCCGCGGCTTCCACCCATTTGGTCCCAAGCAGATTACCCCCCCCCCTCTCCCCCATCAATCCCGGCGTCCTGTGAATGCTGATTTCGCCCACTTTTCACTTTCAAGGGTCATGATGGCGCCGTGACAACCAAGGGTCATGACGGCGCCGTGACAACCAAGTGTGATGATTGTCGCCCTGAAAACCAAGGGTCATGATGGCGCCCTGGCAACAAATGGTCATGATTGTCGCCATGACAACCAAGGGTCATTATTGTCGCCCTGAAAAATAGGGTCATGATTGTCGCCCTGACAACCAAGGGTCATGATGGCGCCCTGACAACCAAGGGTCATGATGGCGCCCTGACAACCAAGGGTCATGATTGTCGCCCTGACAACCAAGGGTCATGATGGCGCCCTGACAACCAAGGGTCATGATGGCGCCCTGACAACAACTGACACTGAAGATGTGCTTGAAATTATTCACCCTCACAACCACGAGATCTGCTGGTCACCCTCACAACCACGAGATCTGCTGGTCACCCTCACAACCACGAGATCTGATGTTCACCCTCACAACCACCAGATCTGATGGTCACCCTCACAACCACCAGATCTGATGCTCACCCTCACAACCACCAGATCTGATGGTCACCCTCACAACCACGAGATCTGATGGTCACCCTCACAACCACCAGATCTGATGGTCACCCTCACAACCACGAGATCTGATGCTCACCCTCACAACCATCAGATCTGATGGTCACCCTCACAACCACGAGATCTGATGGTCACCCTCACAACCACGAGATTTGATGGTCACCCTCACAACCACGAGATCTGATGGTCACCCTCACAACCACCAGATCTGATGCTCACCCTCACAACCACCAGATCTGATGGTCACCCTCACAACCACGAGATCTGATGGTCACCCTCACAACCACGAGATCTGATGGTCACCCTCACAACCACGAGATCTGATGCTCACCCTCACAACCACCAGATCTGATGGTCACCCTCACAACCACCAGATCTGATGGTCACCCTCACAACCACAAGATTTGATGGTCACCCTCACAACCACGAGATCTGATGGTCACCCTCACAACCACGAGATCTGATGGTCACCCTCACAACCACGAGATTTGATGGTCACACTGACGAGTTGTCCGTCCTCTGGCGGCCCTGACCGTCTACCCCCGACGCGGGCCAGTCAGTCCAGTCATGCACCCCACGATCTCGTCTCGCTCTGGTCTCGTTCTCCCATATCACGTTCTATCAGACAACATCGCCAGGAATTCACCTCTGTTTTCCTAAGAATTGAGTCGGATTAGAGAGCGCCGCGTTGGCGTTATGTCACGCTGAGCTGGGTGGGGTCAGGGCGCCGGCGGCGAGGGGGAGGGGGTGCGGCGAGGGGGCGAGGAAGCGGGGGGGGGAACGAGGTGGGGGGGGGGGCGAGGCGGTGGAGTTGGGAGATGGGACCAGGCGATGAGGGTGAGGGGGCGAGGGTGGGAGGGGGAAGGTTGTTGGGAGATGGTAGGGGGCGAGGAGGCGGGGGGGGGGGGGGTGATGTGGGGAAGGGGTACCGTGTTCGGCGGCCGGGAGGTGGGATGTACATGTGTAGTCACTTTGAGACTAATGGAGTTGGACATGGGATATGAAGCTAAGAGTTTGTCCGGTGAAATAACAGCGGCGATCGGGGACTGAAAGCTCTTAGCTAAGATGGCAGCTAAAGGTGGCAGCTGGACAGCTGAATCCCGATGGACGGATTCAGGACTGCCAGAAGGAATACAGGTTATGTAACACCGATCCAGAGTTCCAATATTGCAGACGAATGTAAGGAATGGAATCAGAGGACAAGTTTTTGATCAATTGGGTGTTTAAGCTTCAGGCAGCGATCCATAACACCGCTGTCGGCGGCATGGCTTCTCCACCCCACTCATAACCGTACCACCCCACGGTGTCAACGAGCAGCGTTATTAATTACTATCTCATGGCTGACTCGCTGTAGTTTTAGGCAATCTGTGCACAGAGATGGCCTAAACAGCAGTCAAGGGCACTTTGAAGCATCGACAAGCTCGGTTAGCACTAGACATGTTTAAGGGTGATGATTTGAGAATGTTGGGGGTCCCCTCCCACACCGGCCTCACAATCTCCTGGTCCACGGTTAATAGTTGCATTCAGCGTCGGATAGCGATTTCCAGGAATTGTGTAACACGTTGCTCGAGCTAGAAGTTCGATGATATCCTGATGTACTATGCTACATTGTAGTTACAGAGTTGGATGGCGAAGAGCAATCGCTGAAATCAGAAAGATGTAGAAAAGGCAGAGTTAAAGACAATTTGGGTGGAGATGAATGACGTAACCGTCCAGCCGTTCATACACATGTTTACACGAGGGCCAACATTACCATGGATACCGGTACTACGTGAGTATAATAATAATATATTACGATGGAGCATGCTAGAGCAGCGCCACCTGGCGACCAAGGCGGACACTACGGCTGATCTGATCGCGGTGAAAAGTATCAACTTTTACAAACTTTATCGCATGATTTATTCGGGTTTTAATCAACAGATTGCAACCCCAGGACGGCGCACACTGACAGCGGGCCACCCGGAAGGCCCCGGGAGGGGAAGGGCGGAGGTGAGAGGGTGGAGAGGAGGGGGGGGGGCACACCAAGGGGCCGCTAACTGGTGGCGAGAGGTCCGACGGGACCATTGCCCAATAATACCGTCATCAATCAGAACGAATTACGGACGGCCGGGTGAGTGTTCACCATTGGACCGTTTTTAGCGTGTATTACCAGCACCCCCTCCCCCCCCCCCCCCCAAACCCACCTCATCCAGCTTCCCTCTCGTTGCCTCTAGGCATGTGCGCTATAGAAGAAAGAGAGAGAGAGAGAGAGAGAGAGAGAGAGAGAGAGAGAGAGGGAGAGAGTGGGGGGGGGGGGGCGACGGTGGACCAACAGTAGGACCGAGAAGCTGTGTTTCAGACACCTGGAGAGGAGAATATTTTTACAGAGCTACAGATGGAGAGAGGAGAGAAATGGGGAAAGAGATTACGAGGGAAGAGAGTGGGAGCCGCAGTGACGGAGAGAATTCATGTAATCACAACCGATACGTTATCTGTCCGTCAGCAGTCCCCCAGCTCAGCCCCAGCTCGGTCCAGACAGACCCCGATAGCAGTCATCATCACCACACACCGAGTCCACAACCACAGTGAACTGTCACCGTTAACAGTCACAGTTCATCAAGCTTTCCGCCAGCTTCACGTCATGACCGACAAGCTTTCACGACAGCCAATGACACACTCCCGCCAGAGGGCTGTCACGCCCGTGTCCCCCTAGTGACGACTGAGTTCCTACAGCCGGGTACTTTCTGGTTCTTCGTGACCGTCCGTCCGATCTGGGTCCTTGTTGACACGGGGAATGCGTTTAGTTTTACAGAAGAATGTTTTACAGTTCCTGTAGTGATTTTTTTCTACCTGATCTCTGTCGGGTAACAGCTATTGTTTCCTCCTACATGGTGAGGTTATCGCAGACACGATACGATAAAACATATTTGGTTGCCCAGGTTTTGAGGACGTGGTGTTTAAGTCTTGGCGGTTGTCAGTTCCGTCACGCACTGTCAGTTTTTCTCTCTTGCCTCGTGCTTTTAATACGACGTGATATATATATATATATATATATATATATATATATATATATATATATATATAGTGAGAGACAGACAGGGTGCTAAATATCTTGGCCGTGAAACATTGCCGGATGCACGGAGCAGCCATCAGTCACTTCCGGTCACGTGATGGAGCACTAGATTGGAACGCCATGACGGAATTAGGTCATCCTGTCAGATGTAAAATGCAGACTGGCACGCGGTGATGGCGAGTTTTTTCCAACCCAACATTTTGTTACACCGTCAGCCAATGTAATGTTACACTTTTACAAGGCAATAGACTGTGGGCAATTTTCGCAGGTCGGAGACAGTATAACTGTGTTGTCTCGCACTTCCCGTCTCGGGATTTTAAAAGTGCATTAGGCTCATATCAGAGACAATTCCGACTGGCCTACTGGTACCATGGGGTCAAAAAATGATATTACCGTGTATCTTAATCCCTAAGCTGATCGTTAGCAGGATATAAACAACAGGATATACAGATACTGGGGCAGTGGATTGGTTTGATCTAAGAACAGAGTGGAAATATCGTGCAATTAACATATAAGACCAAGGTTAAACCACTAGATATTAAATTCCGATTATTGTTGTTCCTATGTATAATTCGGTATACATATTGGAACCGTTTGCCAGCAGCCTCTCATTCATAAGGTCGTTGATTGAGCATCTGATAATAAGACCGAAATATCCATATTACCCCCTTAGTTAGACTGAACATGTGACTCATTATCTGTAGAGTATGGGTATCTCTTAGTTACATCAGTCTGTCGAGTAATCAGATGTTGCGAGCACCAACGCCCCAATCCGGTTTGTTGTTTGGTGCATGCTAGTGCCTGTCAGTGCAGCCTGGTTCCCATGCTTACTTCCGGTCTAACATGACATCTCTACTACAGAGGGCGCTGCCCAAGAGGCAACATGGCGGCTGTCAGCAAGGTCGAGTTCCACTTGGACGGCCCAGTCCAAGGTTATGAAACTGTTTAAGCAATGCAATATAAGGGGACTGGCCAAGAAGTTAATAATACCAGCTTCTAATATTTTGTTATGGCCGACCTCACAAGCGGCAGTTAAATGTCAAACCTCAATTTTAGGAAAATCCAACGTAAGGTGTTGATCACGCCATTTATGCGCAAGGATGTAAGACCGACAGTTGTATGTCATGTTGCAAGTAACATTCAAGATATTTACTTTCTGGGGAATCATTTAAGTTCCATAAAAAATTACAATTTGTTTCTTTATTTTCCGACAAAACATGACAAACATATGTGATTTTAGTACAAAGACATTCACTAGAATTTGCACGGTCTCCACCTCATCATATCATTACATACATGGTTTTATTTTACAATTTGGAGAGATTCATGTATCTATGGACACATATAGTGCCAAAGACCGCCGATAACTGCTGTAAATTATATCTTCCACATCGTGATACATACTCATGGGAATATCCTGCGTTTCAAACAACAATAACCACCAGAAGTTGTACCCGCTCGGTAGCGAGATGAAGGTATTCTTGTCAAAGCAACTACATGACGGATTTGGTTATAGGGTTAAACCTGTTGGTTACTGATATAAATTATTGTTAGCATAATGACGAAAGCGAGTGTCACGTGTCAATCTAGAAGTGCGGCAAGAACATTACGTATTTATTATTAGAGTTATGTTCAGGTAATATAGAATATCTGGCTTATTAAGTTATTTACGATATTGGGAAAGACAAACCATTATCCATGTAAATGGCGGATGAGTCCATGTAATTGCAAGGACATGTCGGAAGGTGCAGATCTGTAAATAACATCTGTAGCTTGTCCATATAACGTGTGTCATTGTTGTATCGTGGCGGCTTACGCGGTGGCATTAATTTGCTTGTAATACTTACTGTATACTGTATAATATTTACTATATACTGTATAATACTTACTGTGTACTGTATGATACTTGCTACACTATGTTAATCTTTGTTGCTTTTAGTCTGGATAATTTCACTAAATATAATGTTTCCTATCCACTCTTGTTGTTAATTGGTTCGAGGAACTCTGAAGTTAAGCTAGTGTTCTGTGGGCAGAGTAATAATAAATGGTACCCGGTAAACCTGCATCTATTACAAGGGGTCTGAAAGGGGGGGGCGGTCAAGTGGCCAAGTGTCAAGAGTCGATTTTTCAAAATTCTAAGTGTCGAATGTTGGTTTTTTGGCTAAGCTCAGTGTCGTTTTCATCAAAAATCTGTATCGATGTCGTTTTTTCAGATCTTCAGTGTCAGAATTTGGCGGTCAATGTCATTGTCCCCTATGCTACAAATGGCCGCTATGGATATGCTGTGAAAAGGTGATTAAAGTCAGTAAGATGGTTAAACTTAAAGGAAAGATTAGCGTAGAAACACCAAGATGGTTGTGCCAGTCACCACGCATAATACACAGACTGGTTTTTGCGGTCCCGTCCTTTGAAAACATGTATTTTTAAATTAGGGGAAGGGGCAGGAAGATCACAAAAAATACATTAGCTGTCTTTTGAAAGGGAACACCTGGGCGGGGAGCGGCTACCTTGCACCCACAGTCACTATCGACAGGAAACCTACCTGCAATAAACACTTTTGTCCTTTTAGGTAAACTGTTGTCTTAAAAAAAGCCACTACAAATCGGGTTTTTAGTATTTCTTCTGTTGTCTTTTGTGTAAGAGCGTTTGAAAGGCAACTCTGCCCTGCCTGCCAGGCGCGTGTAAAACATGCTTTCACTTACCATTACATGTGTATTTTAGCCTCTGAAATAAAGAGGAGGGTTTGTTTGGCTTCGTAATCACGTGGTCTACGCGCAGAAGGTGATTGGTCCATCACCAAGAGAGATGGGGAGTCTAGATATATGAGTGGGGAAGGGGGAGGGGCGGGGGGTGGCCGAATGGGAGCGGTGGGAAAGCTGGGTGGGGGCGTTGGGGAAGGGGGGTGGCTGGGTTGGGGCGGTGAGGAAGGGAGGGGGTTACTACGTCACCATTAATTGATATAACAGCATATGACACATTTATTTTATTGGACTGTACATGGGGAGAGAACCACGTATGTCATATCGATATTTTTAAGCTTACGGCTTATGATGTAAGCCGATGCTTAAAACTTTTCGAACTTATCACATTAAATTTTGTTGTGTTTTTTTCGTATCCGCTTTAATGACAAAATGTGGTTACAGTATTTGTTATGTGTATGGTAAAACATGTTCATTGTGCATACGCAAACAATGACCATGTTCTTGTAAGGTTCTACTATAGGCTATGTACACAATATGCCGATGCTTAATGTTTTTAATGACAAGTCATAATGACAGAATGCAATTACAGTAATTGTTAATGCTGCATGGTAAAAATACTCTTTGTGCATACGCGAATAGTCATGTTCTTGCAAGGTTCTACCATAGGCTATGTACACAATATGCAAGCATATATATATAAAGCAATATGTTTTCTCTGAAACTTGAACACTTTTAAATTGAAATGATGCATTTACTAGGTTCTTTTCAAGTACACGTAGATTGTATGCAATAGACACCCGGGCATGTCGAGCAGGCACTTTTTTACAAATAGGGTTATCCCACGTGTGGTTTCCTTGTGTACTACATCATCAAACTCGGATATTGGTGCTGTGTTTTGCCTCTGAACATAAGATGATACATCCAGGGGGGAGGGGGGGTGGGGAGGGGGTATTTCCCTTCCTCGGGAATGGGCTTTTCAATTCACCGTGAACTGGGAATGAGGAAAATAATTCTTCGTGAACTGGGAATGAGGTATTAGCCGACCGCCGTGATCAAGGGTTTTCATTAATCGTGAACAGGGAATTGTCATAATAAATAACCGTGAGTCGGGAAATCGCCAATTTAGTATCATGTATCCGCCCTTCCAGTGTATGCGGGGAGTTCCTTTAATTCATCGTGATCCGAGAATAAAGATTTTTTTTTCTTCGTGATCTGGGAACATGACCCCCCTTGACAACACCCCCCACACATCAATTTCGTATATATTTAAATTGATGTACATTCACACAGTCAGAAAATATGTTCACAACGTTTCTCCAAAAGATATTGAACATCATGTAGGTGGAAAATCTCTCTATGAGCAGCATTCAATTATACCGACCATCTATGTACATATAACCGTGCGCATGTCGTATCATGAACCGAGTCATGCAGGCGTTCCTACGAACACCCATCGCATGTATAGTACACAAGTCGCAGCGAAAAAAACACGGTGATTACGGAGCTATTAAACAAAGTGGATGACTCAGGCGGTGGCCAGCCAACCGGAAGTGACATAAAGCCAGACCCCACGTGACTTTCCCGCCTCATGTTATCCGCCGTGGGAGTCGCTCGTTATCTGCAAACAGGGGCCAGAGGGGAGGAGCCAATAGCGACTGATATTCTATTATCTGCCGCCCGTTCAGGCCATCGACTATCAGCCGCCTCACCCCATCAAAGTGCAGCCGCCTTTTTCCCTGTGTTTTATTTCACCGGCAGGCCGTGCCTCTCTGGGACCCGGATGTTATCCGTGGCTCTGGCGAGGGACACTAAGGAATCAGGTGAGGGAGAGGTGGTCTCAGGCTGTATGTAGCCGCGGCCATCCTTCCCTCTCAGCCTGGCGGTGGGTGTAGCTCCGGCCGCCCGTCCCTCCCTCTCCTCTTACCATCCTTCCCCTTCTTTCCCCCGAGCCCAGCGTCCCGATAGCGGGGATAGCGTGTCATACGAGAAGCGGTCTGCGGGATGCTGTTGCCATAGCGCCCGGGATGCGGCGGGCGTGTTGCAGGCGTGAAGGCATTCTCCAGGGTGGTCCAGTCGCCGTGTCCAAAACGCCGTGGCTCTGATATAGAGATTTATCGAAGCTTAGCTTAGAGAAGACAAACCTCCACGCATAGGAAAAATTTGATCTTGTCTCAAATGCGATTTTATATTGAAGATAAATAAATATTCACGTGAAGAAATCTGTCGAAACGTTATTTCATGGCTGAGAGACGCCGTCTTTGTCTGGCGAAATGCTGCACGCAAAACTAGGACATTCGCACCTAATGTCATTTGGCCGCTGTGCAATCTCTAGGTTTTGAATGTCACACACGCCATCTGGTGGCGACAGATAGAGGCGGTCGCTGTACTAAATTACATCGCACTGTACATTAAACAGTGAGCATGCGGCGTCATTGGAAATGTATTCCATGGAGAACATTGAATTTTAGTTACGTTTACCATCACCATTCTACATAGCCCTATTATTTACCGGACTTCCTTATTAACTCACCCCTTATTACCTCACCCCTTATTACCTTACCCCTTATTACCTCACCCCATATTACCTCACCCCTTATTACTTCACCCCTTATTACCTCACCCATTATTACCTCACCCCTTATTACTTCACCCCTTATTACCTCACCCTTATTACCTCACCCCTTATTACTTCACCCATTATTACCTCACCCCTTATTACCTCACCCCTTATTACCTCACCCTTCTTACCTAACCCTTTATTACCTCACCCTTCATTACCTCACCCCTTATTACCTCACCCTTCTTACCTAACCCTTTATTACCTTACCCTTTATTACCTCACTTCTTATTACCTCACCCTTTATTACCTCACCCCTTATTACCTCACCCCTTATTACTTCACCCCTTAGTACCTCACCCCTTATTACTTCACCCCTTATTACCTCACCCCTCATTACCTCACCCTTCTTACCTAACCCTTTATTACCTCACCCTTTATTACCTCACCCCTTATTACCTCACCCCTTATTACCTCACCCTTCTTACCTAACCCTTTATTACCTCACCTCTTATTACCTAACCCTTCTTACCTCACCCTTTATTACCTCACCCCTTATTACCTGATCCCTTATTACCTCATCCCTTATTAATTTACCTCTTATTTCTTAACCCCTCATTATGTCAGCCATTATTTTATTGTAATTAACTTTATGTATAATTATGTATTAACATTATATCATACAGCGTTACGCTATTGTTGTTATGCGTATCGGATGAATGCCATGAACTAACCGAAGACGGAGAGACAATCCACAGCTACATACCGGAATAAGTCGTGCGCCCGATTCAGGCATGTAGATAAATTAAAGTTAACTTGATAATTAAATTACGGTTTTGGGTTAAAGCGGGTGTCCAAACTAATCTATTCGCGATCTGGACCGAAAGTTTACATCTTAGAATTAATTTGGCGTGTGTTAACCCTTCGCTTCGGCCGACTGGTAAAGCGAAAAAACTTAAGGCACCCGCCCCAATCAATGTCTAGCAGCGCGCCATTTTGGCGGAGCAAGTGACGTATATTGTGACACTTCATGGGAAGATCTCGCAAGAGAGAACTCTTCACAGTGGAGGTATCCTTCAGGGGAAAGGCGTGTAACGAGAGATCAGCTTAGAGTCTCTGTCTAGATTGTCTCCGTACAAAAAACCATGCATTGCAGCTATCTATATTAGTGATGATCACGCGCTCACACAGTAGGCGTCATTTCCGGTTTGAATATCGCCTCCTGATTGGTCGATCGCGGACACACCTCCAAAAAGGGCTGCCGCCTGGTTTAGTGGCGAAATCGTGGCTTGTGGGTACTTCTACACTTTATTGTGAGTTAATGACTGGACGGAAAATTCTGTAATTTGCAGAATAGACACTTGGGTATTATGCGAATCGGCAAAGCAGTCTTAGAGGCCAGGCTGGCGGCTTCCTTTAAGCTTCTATTAAATTGCACTAGTTAAAGTTGGTATAGGTCAGGTGTGTGTGTGCTGGGGGGGAGGGGGGCACATAACTTTGTGTCTCGGAGTCAGAGCATTCTATGTTGTGGGGTGGTGCACTGGCGCCTTATTGTGGGTGTATCTACCTTATATTCCACTGTCAATAACAAGAAAAAGACGAAACTTTATGTAACCGTTAGTATTATAATGAAATATTAACTGGAAGAAAACATCAATTTACATACTAACTGAAAGAATGACTTTGACTTTGCCATTACGCAGAAATGAACTGACATAAAACAAGACACAAAATGGGTGGTCGAAAAAAATGACCGGAATCCCGCGATTCTTGAATCCGACTGCCTGTCAGTGACGGGGTATCTAGTATTTATACATACACATGGTTAATTTACACATGAACCTTGTTCCGTGTTCAATTGAGATCCTAGGCCCCGTATAGAATGTTATTGCACGTCCCAGAGTCGATGAAATATAAACCACACATGCCACAATGTTAACCCCCGGTTTGTTGTCTCTCCGCTTGTTTTTCTATTATTCATGATCGTTCTTAGCCGCATGTCACATTCACCAAACACGGGGTATTTTCTCAAATTGATTTCTTTTATTTGTGCGTTGTTTTTATCACCCCACGGCATTGGTACTTGTTGTCCCTGGTTTTTAATACCAATTCGATGCTCTTCTTTCGGGTGGGTCCTTCCTAGGCGGCGATTTATATAATAATACTTAGTGTCCGTTGTGGTTCTGGAAAAGTAAGACCGCATAACACTTTGCGATTTCTCATATATATATATGCTTATATATATTTTTATATATATATCTATAGATGGTTTGGACGGTGTTAAGCCTGCAGGCTATGCACGAGCCTGCCATTCTCCTATCTGCACGTACATCTTGGTGTACAAATATACATACAAGCGTTGCCGGTTTATCTGTATGCCCTGTTCCCGCCGACCTTTTGCATTTCATTCCTGAACTGTGTACATGTTCGTGTAGTTGTCTATTTGTTGTTGCGCCGCCTGGCGGAGGGAGTTTTCATTCTCGAGATCTCGCCGCCGCCGTGGCCACCCGGTGGCGCTGCCGCCGAGACACGCCCCGTGGGTGTTGGGGGTGGGGAGTGAAGGGTACGGGGATTGGATGAGGAGGGGGAGGGGGAGGGGGAGGAGAGTAAGGGGTAGATGTGGGTGGGAAAGGAGGGGGTCGTTGTAGGTGTGGGGGGAAAGTAGGGGAGAGGAGGGGGGAAGGACGGAGGGGATGGGGGAGGACGGCGGTGGGGGGGTAGTTGGGGTAGGGGCAGGGCGGGGGGGGGGGGGTCATATGGCGGAGGTATGGCGACTACGTAAGTCCACATAACGCGGTGGGTGGTGTCTGCTGAAGACATGCCGGGGTTGTCCATGGACCCTCCATGGACACGGCGGCAAGGACTCAGGGAAGAAGAACAGGGAAGGGGGGAGAGAGGAGGGGACAGGAAGAGAATGGGGGCGGGGGGGGGGCGCGGGAGGAGAGGAGGACCAAGGAAACCGGTGTATAACCCTAGAAACTTGGGAGCGGCTTTGTAAGCCGCGGGCGCCGAGAGATCGCTAAGCCGACGATATATACGGTGAAATGGAGGAGAAGAAGGGGGGAGGTGGGCGTCGGTGGGGGTGGGGGGGGGGGGGCAGGAGGGTCGAGATCGGAGGTCCGGAAGAGAGATAGGGGTGGGTGGGGATGTGTGGGGAGTAAGGGATAAGGCACACACCCTGGCGAGCACTGAGCGGCCCACCCGGGTAGATCTGAACCCTTGATAGGACGGCGTTACGTCTTATTGTGGAAGGACAAGGATGTCCCGGGGTGATTCCTCGAGTCGGGGGGGGGGAGGCATCATTGTGCCAGCTCTCACCATGCTGGGATGTTGCAGCGACCTCACCCTAACGCCGCCTGGCACCCCTCACCCCTCAGCCTCACCCTCACGCCCACACTGCTTAACCACCCCCCCCCACCCAACCTGGCTACAACCAATTTTAACTCGATTTTAAAACATTCATCGACATTCGTTGCATCGTGGCTTCCCTTGCTGTCCGTGAGCTTTTCGTCTGCACACTCTATAACTTGCTTGCTAAATCACATAATATGTTAGCGCTCCTCGCTGAAGATCCACTCACCGAGTTTACGATTATGACAAAAATCGATGCTCGCGCCATGACGTCAGGTTCAGGGTTACCGCCCCCGTCCCCACCCACCCCCACCCCCCGCCTCTCCTCCCCGTCCTCTCACCAGCGTTATGGTTTGCCTTAACCGACTAATAAATCCACTAATCACAATACTCCGAATACAGAAACTGTTGTTTATAATAACGGAGAGACAGTGGAGCATTCCTCTTTTTCATCCTCAGCGGCCTTGTGTTATACTTGATGCCACGCGTGCACGTGTTTTAACCATTCACCAAGAGCCACATGACGGTTTTCTGTTGCCGTAAACACGTCATGCAGCGATTGATGTCGCTGAACGATGTAAACCCGTACATTCCTGGTAAATAATGTAGTACAATAACACATAAGTAAACATCCATTATGCGTAATTATGACGTGTCGACTTTCCTTACTACTATCAATCGGTTTTCATCCAGTTGCCAACAAAAAGAGCTCCGTGTCGGTGGATTAGTCGCTTCCATGTGACATACGGGTTCTAGAGCGCCAGATACAGATGAGCTGATTGGGAGATCCAGTACCCAGTCAGGACCCACCCCCCCCCCCCCCCCCCCCAGTCAGAGAGGATATTTTGTTTGTGCCAAGACCCGGT
>CAXHSH010000239.1:0-42000 GCA_964019135.1 Arenicola marina
GGTGTAATTCAGACCGACACATTCGTTTTAGATGTATTTCAGACCGAAACTCTACCGAAACATACGTTTTGGGCGTAATTTAGACCTGAACACTAACTAACATACGTTTGGGTGTCATTCAGACCGAAACCCTACCAACACATACGTTTTTTAGTGTAATACAGATTAACACATTCGTTTGCGATGAATTTCAGGTCGAAACTCTACCGAAACATACGTTTTGGGCGTAATTTAGACCTAAACACTAGCTAACATACGTTTGGGTGTCATTCAGACCGAAACCCTACCGACATACACGCTTTGGGTGTAATTCAGACCGACACATTCGTTTTGGATGTATTTCAGACCGACACATTCGTTTTGGATGTATTTCAGACCGAAACTCTACCGAAACATACGTTTTCGGCGTAATTTAGACCTAAACACTAACTAACATACGTTTGGGTGTCATTCAGATCGAAACCCTACCGACCCATACGCTTTGGGTATAATGCAGACCGAAACATTTGCTAACATTCGTTTTGGATGTATTTCAGACCGAAACTCTACCGAAACATACGTTTTGGGCGTAATTTAGACCTAAACACTAGCTGACATACGTTTGGGTGTCATTCAGACCCAAACCCTACCGACACATACGCATTGGGTGTAATTCAGACCGACACATTCGTTTTGGATGTATTTCAGACCGAAACTCTACCGAAACATACGTTTTCGGCATAATTTAGACCTAAACACTAGCTAACATACGTTTGTGTGTCATTCAGACCAAAACCCTACCGACACATACGCTTTGGGTGTAATTCAGACCGACACATTCGTTTTGGATGTATTTCAGACCGAAACTCTACCGAAACATAGTTTTGGGCGTAATTTAGACCTAAACACCAGCTACCATACGTTTGGGTGTCATTCAGACAGAAACCCTACCGATACATACGCTTTGGGTGTAATTCAGACCGACACATTCGTTTTGGATGTATTTCAGTCCGAAACTCTACCGAAACATACGCTTTGGGCGTAATTTAGACCTAAACACTAGCTAATATACGTTTGGGTGTCATTCAGACCGAAACCCTACCGACATACACGCTTTGGGTGTAATTCAGACCGACACATTCGTTTTGGATGTATTTCAGACCGAAACTCTACCGAAACATACGTTTTCGGCGTAATTTAGACCTAAACACTAACTAACATACGTTTGGGTGTCATTCAGATCGAAACCCTACCGACCCATACGCTTTGGGTATAATGCAGACCGAAACACTTGCTAACATTCGTTTTGGATGTATTTCAGACCGAAACTCTACCGAAACATACGTTTTGGGCGTAATTTAGACCTAAACACTAGCTAACATACGTTTGGGTGTCATTCAGACCGAAACCCTACCGACATATACGCTTTGGGTGTAATTCAGACCGACACATTCGTTTTGGATGTATTTCAGTCCGAAACTCTACCGAAACATACGTTTTGGGCGTAATTTAGACTTAAACACTAGCTAACCTACGTTTGGGTGTCATTCACACCGAAACCCTACCGACATATACGTTGGGGTGTCATTCAGACCGACACATTCGTTTTGGATGTATTTCAGACCGAAACTCTACCGAAACATAAGTTTTGGGCGTGATTTAGACCTAAACACTAGCTAACATACGTTTGGGTGTCATTCAGACCGAAACCCTGCCGACATATACGCTTTGGGTGTAATTCAGACCGACACATTCGTTTTGGATGTATTTCAGTCCAAAACTCTACCGAAACATACGTTTTGGGCGTAATTTAGACCTAAACACTAGCTAACATACGTTTGGGTGTCATTCAGACGGAAACCCTACCGACACATAGGCTTTGGGTGTAATTCAGACCGACACATTCGTTTTGGATGTATTTCAGACCGAAACTCTACCGAAACATACGTTTTGGGCGTAATTTAGACCTAAATACTAGCTAACATACGTTTGGGTGTCATTCAGACCGAAACCCTACCGACACATACGCTTTGGGTGTAATGCAGACCGAAACACTTGCTAACATTCGTTTTGGATGTATTTCAGACCGAAACTCTACCGAAACATACGTTTTGGGCGTAATTTAGACCTAAACACTAGCTAACATACGTTTGGGTGTCATTCAGACCGAAACCCTACCGACATATACGCTTTGGGTGTAATTCGGACCGACACATTCGTTTTGGATGTATTTCAGTCCGAAACTCTACCGAAACATACGTTTTGGGCGTAATTTAGACCTAAACACTAGCTAACCTACGTTTGGGTGTCATTCACACCGAAACCCTACCGACACATACGCTTTGGGTGTAATTCAGACAGACACATTCATTTTGGATGTATTTCAGACCGAAACTCTACCGAAACATACGTTTTGGGCGTAATTTAGACCTAAACACTAGCTAACATACGTTTGGGTGTCATTCAGACCGACACATTCGTTTTGGATGTATTTCAGACCGAAACTCTACCGAAACATACGTTTCGGGCGTAATTTAGACCTAAACACTAACTAACATACGTTTGGGTGTCATTCAGATCGAAACCCTACCGACCCATACGCTTTGGGTGTAATGCAGACCGAAACACTTGCTAACACTCGTTTTGGATTTATGTCAGACCAAAACTCTATCGAAACATACGTTTTCGGCGTAATTTAGACCTAAACACTAGGTAACATACGTTTGGGTGTCATTTAGACCGAAACCCTACCGACACATACGCTTATGGTGTAATTCAGACCGACACATTCGTTTTGGATGTATTTCAGACCGAAACTCTACCGAAACATACGTTTTGGGCGTAATTTAGACCTGAACACTAACTAACATACGTTTGGGTGTCATTCAGATCGAAACCCTACCGACCCATACGCTTTGGGTGTAATGCAGACCGAAACACTTGCTAACATTCGTTTTGGATGTATTTCAGACCGAAACTCTACCGAAACATACGTTTTGGGCGTAATTTAGACCTAAACACTAGCTAACATACGTTTGGGTGTCATTCAGACCGAAACAGTACCGACACATACGCTTTGGGTGTAATTCAGAAGGACAAATTCGTTTTGGATGTATTTCAGACCGAAACTTTAACGAAACATACGTTTTGGGCGTAATTTAGACCTAAACACTAGCCAACATACGTTTGGGTGTCATTCAGACCGACACATTCGTTTTGGATGTATTTCAAACCGAAACTCTACCGAAACATAAGTGTTGGGCGTAATTTAGACCTAAACACTAGCTAACCTACGTTTGGGTGTCATTCACACCGAAACCCTACCGACATATATGCTTTGGGTGTAATTCAGACCGACACATTGGTTTTGGGTGTAATTCAGACCGACACATTCGTTTTGGATGTATTTCAGACCGAAACTCTACCGAAACATACGTTTTCGGCGTAATTTAGACCTAAACACTAGCTAACATACGTTTGGGTGTCATTCAGACCGAAACCCTACCGACACATACGCTTTTGGTGTAATTCAGACCGACACATTCGTTTTGGATGTATTTCAGACCGAAACTCTACCGAAACATAGTTTTGGGCGTAATTGAGACCTAAACACTAGCTAACATACGTTTAGGTGTCATTCAGACCGAAACCCTACCGACAAATACGCTTTGGATGTAATTCAGACAGACACATTCGTTTTGGATGTATTTCAGACCGAAACTCTACCGAAACATACGTTTTGGGCGTAATTTAGACCTAAACACTAGCTAACATACGTTTGGGTGTCATTCAGACCGACACATTCGTTTTGGATGTATTTCAGACCGAAACTCTAACGAAACATAAGTTTTGGGCGTAATTTAGACCTAAACACTAGCTAACATACGTTTGGGTGTCATTCAGACCGAAACCCTACCGACATATACGCTTTGGGTGTAATTCAGACCGACACATTCGTTTTGAATGTGTTTCAGTCCGAAACTCTACTGAAACATGCGCTTTGGGCGTAATTTAGACCTAAACACTAGCTAACATACGTTTGGGTGTCATTCAGACCGAAACCCTACCAACACATACGTTTTTTAGTGTAATACAGATTAACACATTCGTTTGCGATGAATTTCAGGCCGAAACTCTACCGAAACATACGTTTTGGGCGTAATTTAGACCTAAACACTAGCTAACATACGTTTGGGTGTCATTCAGACCGAAACCCTACCGACATACACGCTTTGGGTGTAATTCAGACCGATACATTCGTTTTGGATGTATTTCAGACCGACACATTGGTTTTGGATGTATTTCAGACCGAAACTCTACCGAAACATACGTTTTCGGCGTAATTTAGACCTAAACACTAACTAACATACGTTTGGGTGTCATTCAGATCGAAACCCCACCGACCCATACGCTTTGGGTATAATGCAGACCGAAACATTTGCTAACATTCGTTTTGGATGTATTTCAGACCGAAACTCTACCAAAACATACGTTTTGGGCGTAATTTAGACCTAAACACTAGCTGACATACGTTTGGGTGTCATTCAGACCGAAACCCTACCGACATATACGCTTTGGGTGTAATTCAGACCGACACATTCGTTTTGGATGTATTTCAGTCCGAAACTCTACCGAAACATACGTTTTGGGCGTAATTTAGACCTAAACACTAGCTAACCTACGTTTGGGTGTCATTCACACCGAACTCCTACCGACATATACGCTTTGGGTGTAATTCAGACCGACACATTCGTTTTGGATGTATTTCAAACCGAAACTCTACCGAAACATAAGTGTTGGGCGTAATTTAGACCTAAACACTAGCTAACCTACGTTTGGGTGTCATTCACACCGAAACCCTACCGACATATATGCTTTGGGTGTAATTCAGACCGACACATTGGTTTTGGGTGTAATTCAGACCGACACATTCGTTTTGGATGTATTTCAGACCGAAACTCTACCGAAACATACGTTTTCGGCGTAATTTAGACCTAAACACTAGCTAACATACGTTTGGGTGTCATTCAGACCGAAACCCTACCGACACATACGCTTTGGGTGTAATTCAGACCGACACATTCGTTTTGGATGTATTTCAGACCGAAACTCTACCGAAACATAGTTTTGGGCGTAATTGAGACCTAAACACTAGCTAACATACGTTTGGGTGTCATTCAGACCGAAACCCTACCGACAAATACGCTTTGGATGTAATTCAGACAGACACATTCGTTTTGGATGTATTTCAGACCGAAACTCTACCGAAACATACGTTTTGGGCGTAATTTAGACCTAAACACTAGCTAACATACGTTTGGGTGTCATTCAGACCGACACATTCGTTTTGGATGTATTTCAGACCGAAACTCTAACGAAACATAAGTTTTGGGCGTAATTTAGACCTAAACACTAGCTAACATACGTTTGGGTGTCATTCAGACCGAAACCCTACCGACATATACGCTTTGGGTGTAATTCAGACCGACACATTCGTTTTGAATGTGTTTCAGTCCGAAACTCTACTGAAACATGCGCTTTGGGCGTAATTTAGACCTAAACACTAGCTAACATACGTTTGGGTGTCATTCAGACCGAAACCCTACCAACACATACGTTTTTTAGTGTAATACAGATTAACACATTCGTTTGCGATGAATTTCAGGCCGAAACTCTACCGAAACATACGTTTTGGGCGTAATTTAGACCTAAACACTAGCTAACATACGTTTGGGTGTCATTCAGACCGAAACCCTACCGACATACACGCTTTGGGTGTAATTCAGACCGATACATTCGTTTTGGATGTATTTCAGACCGACACATTCGTTTTGGATGTATTTCAGACCGAAACTCTACCGAAACATACGTTTTCGGCGTAATTTAGACCTAAACACTAACTAACATACGTTTGGGTGTCATTCAGATCGAAACCCTACCGACCCATACGCTTTGGGTATAATGCAGACCGAAACATTTGCTAACATTCGTTTTGGATGTATTTCAGACCGAAACTCTACCAAAACATACGTTTTGGGCGTAATTTAGACCTAAACACTAGCTGACATACGTTTGGGTGTCATTCAGACCGAAACCCTACCGACATATACGCTTTGGGTGTAATTCAGACCGACACATTCGTTTTGGATGTATTTCAGTCCGAAACTCTACCGAAACATACGTTTTGGGCGTAATTTAGACCTAAACACTAGCTAACATACGTTTGGGTGTCATTCAGACCGAAACTCTACCGAAACATACGTTTTCGGCATAATTTAGACCTAAACACTAGCTAACATACGTTTGGGTGTCATTCAGACCGAAACCCTACCGACACATACGCTTTGGATGTAATTCAGACCGACACATTCGTTTTGGATGTATTTCAGACCGAAACTCTACCGAAACATAGTTTTGGGCGTAATTTAGACCTAAACACCAGCTACCATACGTTTGGGTGTCATTCAGACAGAAACCCTACCGACACATAGGCTTTGGGTGTAATTCAGACCGACACATTCGTTTTGGATGTATTTCAGTCCGAAACTCTACCGAAACATACGTTTTGGGCGTAATTTAGACCTAAACACTAGCTAACCTACGTTTGGGTGTCATTCACACCGAAACCCTACCGACATATACGTTTGGGTGTCATTCAGACCGACACATTCGTTTTGGATGTATTTCAGACCGAAACTCTACCGAAAGATAAGTTTTGGGCGTGATTTAGACCTAAACACTAGCTAACATACGTTTGGGTGTCATTCAGACCGAAACCCTGCCGACATATACGCTTTGGGTGTAATTCAGACCGACACATTCGTTTTGGATGTATTTCAGTCCAAAACTCTACCGAAACATACGTTTTGGGCGTAATTTAGACCTAAACCCCAGCTAACATACGTTTGGGTGTCATTCAGACGGAAACCCTACCGACACATAGGCTTTGGGTGTAATTCAGACCGACACATTCGTTTTGGATGTATTTCAGACCGAAACTCTACCGAAACATACGTTTTGGGCGTAATTTAGACCTAAATACTAGCTAACATACGTTTGGGTGTCATTCAGACCGAAACCCTACCGACACATACGCTTTGGGTGTAATGCAGACCGAAACACTTGCTAACATTCGTTTTGGATGTATTTCAGACCGAAACTCTACCGAAACATACGTTTTGGGCGTAATTTAGACCTAAACACTAGCTAACATACGTTTGGGTGTCATTCAGACCGAAACCCTACCGACATATACGCTTTGGGTGTAATTCAGACCGACACATTCGTTTTGGATGTATTTCAGTCCGAAACTCTACCGAAACATACGTTTTGGGCGTAATTTAGACCTAAACACTAGCTAACCTACGTTTGGGTGTCATTCACACCGAAACCCTACCGACACATACGCTTTGGGTGTAATTCAGACAGACACATTCATTTTGGATGTATTTCAGACCGAAACTCTACCGAAACATACGTTTTGGGCGTAATTTAGACCTAAACACTAGCTAACATACGTTTGGGTGTCATTCAGACCGACACATTCGTTTTGGATGTATTTCAGACCGAAACTCTACCGAAACATAAGTTTTGGGCGTGATTTAGACCTAAACACTACCTAACATACGTTTGGGTGTCATTCAGACCGAAACCCTGCCGACATATACGCTTTGGGTGTAATTCAGACTGACACATTCGTTTTGGATGTATTTCAGTCCTAAACTCTACCGAAACATAAGTTTTGGGCGTGATTTAGACCTAAACACTAGCTAACATACGTTTGGGTGTCATTCAGACCGAAACCCTGCCGACATATACGCTTTGGGTGTAATTCAGACCGACACATTCGTTTTGGATGTATTTCAGTCCAAAACTCTACCGAAACATACGTTTTGGGCGTAATTTAGACCTAAACCCCAGCTAACATACGTTTGGGTGTCATTCAGATCGAAACCCTACCGACCCATACGCTTTGGGTGTAATGCAGACCGAAACACTTGCTAACATTCGTTTTGGATTTATGTCAGACCAAAACTCTATCGAAACATAAGTTTTGGGCGTGATTTAGACCTAAACACTAGCTAACATACGTTTTGGGCGTAATTTAGACCTAAACACTAGCTAACATACGTTTGGGTGTCATTCAGACGGAAACCCTACCGACACATAGGCTTTGGGTGTAATTCACACCGACACATTCGTTTTGGATGTATTTCAGACCGAAACTCTACCGAAACATAAGTTTTGGGCGTGATTTAGACCTAAACACTAGCTAACATACGTTTGGGTGTCATTCAGACCGAAACCCTGCCGACATATACGCTTTGGGTGTAATTCAGACCGACACATTCGTTTTGGATGTATTTCAGTCCAAAACTCTACCGAAACATACGTTTTGGGCGTAATTTAGACCTAAACCCTAGCTAACCTACGTTTGGGTGTCATTCAGACGGAAACCCTACCGACACATAGGCTTTGGGTGTAATTCAGACCGACACATTCGTTTTGGATGTATTTCAGACCGAAACTCTACCGAAACATACGTTTTGGGCGTAATTTAGACCTAAATACTAGCTAACATACGTTTGGGTGTCATTCAGACCGAAACCCTACCGACACATACGCTTTGGGTGTAATGCAGACCGAAACACTTGCTAACATTCGTTTTGGATGTATTTCAGACCGAAACTCTACCGAAACATACGTTTTGGGCGTAATTTAGACCTAAACACTAGCTAACATACGTTTGGGTGTCATTCAGACCGAAACCCTACCGACATATACGCTTTGGGTGTAATTCAGACCGACACATTCGTTTTGGATGTATTTCAGTCCGAAACTCTACCGAAACATACGTTTTGGGCGTAATTTAGACTTAAACACTAGCTAACCTACGTTTGGGTGTCATTCACACCGAAACCCTACCGACATATACGTTGGGGTGTCATTCAGACCGACACATTCGTTTTGGATGTATTTCAGACCGAAACTCTACCGAAACATAAGTTTTGGGCGTGATTTAGACCTAAACACTAGCTAACATACGTTTGGGTGTCATTCAGACCGAAACCCTGCCGACATATACGCTTTGGGTGTAATTCAGACCGACACATTCGTTTTGGATGTATTTCAGTCCAAAACTCTACCGAAACATACGTTTTGGGCGTAATTTAGACCTAAACACTAGCTAACATACGTTTGGGTGTCATTCAGACGGAAACCCTACCGACACATAGGCTTTGGGTGTAATTCAGACCGACACATTCGTTTTGGATGTATTTCAGACCGAAACTCTACCGAAACATACGTTTTGGGCGTAATTTAGACCTAAATACTAGCTAACATACGTTTGGGTGTCATTCAGACCGAAACCCTACCGACACATACGCTTTGGGTGTAATGCAGACCGAAACACTTGCTAACATTCGTTTTGGATGTATTTCAGACCGAAACTCTACCGAAACATACGTTTTGGGCGTAATTTAGACCTAAACACTAGCTAACATACGTTTGGGTGTCATTCAGACCGAAACCCTACCGACATATACGCTTTGGGTGTAATTCGGACCGACACATTCGTTTTGGATGTATTTCAGTCCGAAACTCTACCGAAACATACGTTTTGGGCGTAATTTAGACCTAAACACTAGCTAACCTACGTTTGGGTGTCATTCACACCGAAACCCTACCGACACATACGCTTTGGGTGTAATTCAGACAGACACATTCATTTTGGATGTATTTCAGACCGAAACTCTACCGAAACATACGTTTTGGGCGTAATTTAGACCTAAACACTAGCTAACATACGTTTGGGTGTCATTCAGACCGACACATTCGTTTTGGATGTATTTCAGACCGAAACTCTACCGAAACATACGTTTCGGGCGTAATTTAGACCTAAACACTAACTAACATACGTTTGGGTGTCATTCAGATCGAAACCCTACCGACCCATACGCTTTGGGTGTAATGCAGACCGAAACACTTGCTAACACTCGTTTTGGATTTATGTCAGACCAAAACTCTATCGAAACATACGTTTTCGGCGTAATTTAGACCTAAACACTAGGTAACATACGTTTGGGTGTCATTTAGACCGAAACCCTACCGACACATACGCTTATGGTGTAATTCAGACCGACACATTCGTTTTGGATGTATTTCAGTCCAAAACTCTACCGAAACATACGTTTTGGGCGTAATTTAGACCTAAACCCCAGCTAACATACGTTTGGGTGTCATTCAGACGGAAACCCTACCGACACATAGGCTTTGGGTGTAATTCAGACCGACACATTCGTTTTGGATGTATTTCAGACCGAAACTCTACCGAAACATACGTTTTGGGCGTAATTTAGACCTAAATACTAGCTAACATACGTTTGGGTGTCATTCAGACCGAAACCCTACCGACACATACGCTTTGGGTGTAATGCAGACCGAAACACTTGCTAACATTCGTTTTGGATGTATTTCAGACCGAAACTCTACCGAAACATACGTTTTGGGCGTAATTTAGACCTAAACACTAGCTAACATACGTTTGGGTGTCATTCAGACCGAAACCCTACCGACATATACGCTTTGGGTGTAATTCAGACCGACACATTCGTTTTGGATGTATTTCAGTCCGAAACTCTACCGAAACATACGTTTTGGGCGTAATTTAGACCTAAACACTAGCTAACCTACGTTTGGGTGTCATTCACACCGAAACCCTACCGACACATACGCTTTGGGTGTAATTCAGACAGACACATTCATTTTGGATGTATTTCAGACCGAAACTCTACCGAAACATACGTTTTGGGCGTAATTTAGACCTAAACACTAGCTAACATACGTTTGGGTGTCATTCAGACCGACACATTCGTTTTGGATGTATTTCAGACCGAAACTCTACCGAAACAAAAGTTTTGGGCGTGATTTAGACCTAAACACTACCTAACATACGTTTGGGTGTCATTCAGACCGAAACCCTGCCGACATATACGCTTTGGGTGTAATTCAGACTGACACATTCGTTTTGGATGTATTTCAGTCCTAAACTCTACCGAAACATAAGTTTTGGGCGTGATTTAGACCTAAACACTAGCTAACATACGTTTGGGTGTCATTCAGACCGAAACCCTGCCGACATATACGCTTTGGGTGTAATTCAGACCGACACATTCGTTTTGGATGTATTTCAGTCCAAAACTCTACCGAAACATACGTTTTGGGCGTAATTTAGACCTAAACCCCAGCTAACATACGTTTGGGTGTCATTCAGATCGAAACCCTACCGACCCATACGCTTTGGGTGTAATGCAGACCGAAACACTTGCTAACATTCGTTTTGGATTTATGTCAGACCAAAACTCTATCGAAACATAAGTTTTGGGCGTGATTTAGACCTAAACACTAGCTAACATACGTTTTGGGCGTAATTTAGACCTAAACACTAGCTAACATACGTTTGGGTGTCATTCAGACGGAAACCCTACCGACACATAGGCTTTGGGTGTAATTCACACCGACACATTCGTTTTGGATGTATTTCAGACCGAAACTCTACCGAAACATAAGTTTTGGGCGTGATTTAGACCTAAACACTAGCTAACATACGTTTGGGTGTCATTCAGACCGAAACCCTGCCGACATATACGCTTTGGGTGTAATTCAGACCGACACATTCGTTTTGGATGTATTTCAGTCCAAAACTCTACCGAAACATACGTTTTGGGCGTAATTTAGACCTAAACCCTAGCTAACCTACGTTTGGGTGTCATTCAGACGGAAACCCTACCGACACATAGGCTTTGGGTGTAATTCAGACCGACACATTCGTTTTGGATGTATTTCAGACCGAAACTCTACCGAAACATACGTTTTGGGCGTAATTTAGACCTAAATACTAGCTAACATACGTTTGGGTGTCATTCAGACCGAAACCCTACCGACACATACGCTTTGGGTGTAATGCAGACCGAAACACTTGCTAACATTCGTTTTGGATGTATTTCAGACCGAAACTCTACCGAAACATACGTTTTGGGCGTAATTTAGACCTAAACACTAGCTAACATACGTTTGGGTGTCATTCAGACCGAAACCCTACCGACATATACGCTTTGGGTGTAATTCAGACCGACACATTCGTTTTGGATGTATTTCAGTCCGAAACTCTACCGAAACATACGTTTTGGGCGTAATTTAGACTTAAACACTAGCTAACCTACGTTTGGGTGTCATTCACACCGAAACCCTACCGACATATACGTTGGGGTGTCATTCAGACCGACACATTCGTTTTGGATGTATTTCAGACCGAAACTCTACCGAAACATAAGTTTTGGGCGTGATTTAGACCTAAACACTAGCTAACATACGTTTGGGTGTCATTCAGACCGAAACCCTGCCGACATATACGCTTTGGGTGTAATTCAGACCGACACATTCGTTTTGGATGTATTTCAGTCCAAAACTCTACCGAAACATACGTTTTGGGCGTAATTTAGACCTAAACACTAGCTAACATACGTTTGGGTGTCATTCAGACGGAAACCCTACCGACACATAGGCTTTGGGTGTAATTCAGACCGACACATTCGTTTTGGATGTATTTCAGACCGAAACTCTACCGAAACATACGTTTTGGGCGTAATTTAGACCTAAATACTAGCTAACATACGTTTGGGTGTCATTCAGACCGAAACCCTACCGACACATACGCTTTGGGTGTAATGCAGACCGAAACACTTGCTAACATTCGTTTTGGATGTATTTCAGACCGAAACTCTACCGAAACATACGTTTTGGGCGTAATTTAGACCTAAACACTAGCTAACATACGTTTGGGTGTCATTCAGACCGAAACCCTACCGACATATACGCTTTGGGTGTAATTCGGACCGACACATTCGTTTTGGATGTATTTCAGTCCGAAACTCTACCGAAACATACGTTTTGGGCGTAATTTAGACCTAAACACTAGCTAACCTACGTTTGGGTGTCATTCACACCGAAACCCTACCGACACATACGCTTTGGGTGTAATTCAGACAGACACATTCATTTTGGATGTATTTCAGACCGAAACTCTACCGAAACATACGTTTTGGGCGTAATTTAGACCTAAACACTAGCTAACATACGTTTGGGTGTCATTCAGACCGACACATTCGTTTTGGATGTATTTCAGACCGAAACTCTACCGAAACATACGTTTCGGGCGTAATTTAGACCTAAACACTAACTAACATACGTTTGGGTGTCATTCAGATCGAAACCCTACCGACCCATACGCTTTGGGTGTAATGCAGACCGAAACACTTGCTAACACTCGTTTTGGATTTATGTCAGACCAAAACTCTATCGAAACATACGTTTTCGGCGTAATTTAGACCTAAACACTAGGTAACATACGTTTGGGTGTCATTTAGACCGAAACCCTACCGACACATACGCTTATGGTGTAATTCAGACCGACACATTCGTTTTGGATGTATTTCAGACCGAAACTCTACCGAAACATACGTTTTGGGCGTAATTTAGACCCGAACACTAACTAACATACGTTTGGGTGTCATTCAGATCGAAACCCTACCGACCCATACGCTTTGGGTGTAATGCAGACCGAAACACTTGCTAACATTCGTTTTGGATGTATTTCAGACCGAAACTCTACCGAAACATACGTTTTGGGCGTAATTTAGACCTAAACACTAGCTAACATACGTTTGGGTGTCATTCAGACCGAAACAGTACCGACACATACGCTTTGGGTGTAATTCAGAAGGACACATTCGTTTTGGATGTATTTCAGACCGAAACTTTAACGAAACATACGTTTTGGGCGTAATTTAGACCTAAACACTAGCCAACATACGTTTGGGTGTCATTCAGACCGACACATTCGTTTTGGATGTATTTCAAACCGAAACTCTACCGAAACATAAGTGTTGGGCGTAATTTAGACCTAAACACTAGCTAATATACGTTTGGGTGTCATTCACACCGAAACCCTACCGACATATATGCTTTGGGTGTAATTCAGACCGACACATTGGTTTTGGGTGTAATTCAGACCGACACATTCGTTTTGGATGTATTTCAGACCGAAACTCTACCGAAACATACGTTTTCGGCGTAATTTAGACCTAAACACTAGCTAACATACGTTTGGGTGTCATTCAGACCGAAACCCTACCGACACATACGCTTTGGGTGTAATTCAGACCGACACATTCGTTTTGGATGTATTTCAGACCGAAACTCTACCGAAACATAGTTTTGGGCGTAATTGAGACCTAAACACTAGCTAACATACGTTTAGGTGTCATTCAGACCGAAACCCTACCGACAAATACGCTTTGGATGTAATTCAGACAGACACATTCGTTTTGGATGTATTTCAGACCGAAACTCTACCGAAACATACGTTTTGGGCGTAATTTAGACCTAAACACTAGCTAACATACGTTTGGGTGTCATTCAGACCGACACATTCGTTTTGGATGTATTTCAGACCGAAACTCTAACGAAACATAAGTTTTGGGCGTAATTTAGACCTAAACACTAGCTAACATACGTTTGGGTGTCATTCAGACCGAAACCCTACCGACATATACGCTTTGGGTGTAATTCAGACCGACACATTCGTTTTGAATGTGTTTCAGTCCGAAACTCTACTGAAACATGCGCTTTGGGCGTAATTTAGACCTAAACACTAGCTAACATACGTTTGGGTGTCATTCAGACCGAAACCCTACCGACATACACGCTTTGGGTGTAATTCAGACCGATACATTCGTTTTGGATGTATTTCAGACCGACACATTCGTTTTGGATGTATTTCAGACCGAAACTCTACCGAAACATACGTTTTCGGCGTAATTTAGACCTAAACACTAACTAACATACGTTTGGGTGTCATTCAGATCGAAACCCCACCGACCCATACGCTTTGGGTATAATGCAGACCGAAACATTTGCTAACATTCGTTTTGGATGTATTTCAGACCGAAACTCTACCAAAACATACGTTTTGGGCGTAATTTAGACCTAAACACTAGCTGACATACGTTTGGGTGTCATTCAGACCGAAACCCTACCGACATATACGCTTTGGGTGTAATTCAGACCGACACATTCGTTTTGGATGTATTTCAGTCCGAAACTCTACCGAAACATACGTTTTGGGCGTAATTTAGACCTAAACACTAGCTAACCTACGTTTGGGTGTCATTCACACCGAACTCCTACCGACATATACGCTTTGGGTGTAATTCAGAGCGACACATTCGTTTTGGATGTATTTCAAACCGAAACTCTACCGAAACATAAGTGTTGGGCGTAATTTAGACCTAAACACTAGCTAACCTACGTTTGGGTGTCATTCACACCGAAACCCTACCGACATATAAGCTTTGGGTGTAATTCAAACCGACACATTGGTTTTGGGTGTAATTCAGACCGACACATTCGTTTTGGATGTATTTCAGACCGAAACTCTACCGAAACATACGTTTTCGGCGTAATTTAGACCTAAACACTAGCTAACATACGTTTGGGTGTCATTCAGACCGAAACCCTACCGACACATACGCTTTGGGTGTAATTCAGACCGACACATTCGTTTTGGATGTATTTCAGACCGAAACTCTACCGAAACATAGTTTTGGGCGTAATTGAGACCTAAACACTAGCTAACATACGTTTGGGTGTCATTCAGACCGAAACCCTACCGACAAATACGCTTTGGATGTAATTCAGACAGACACATTCGTTTTGGATGTATTTCAGACCGAAACTCTACCGAAACATACGTTTTGGGCGTAATTTAGACCTAAACACTAGCTAACATACGTTTGGGTGTCATTCAGACCGACACATTCGTTTTGGATGTATTTCAGACCGAAACTCTAACGAAACATAAGTTTTGGGCGTAATTTAGACCTAAACACTAGCTAACATACGTTTGGGTGTCATTCAGACCGAAACCCTACCGACATATACGCTTTGGGTGTAATTCAGACCGACACATTCGTTTTGAATGTGTTTCAGTCCGAAACTCTACTGAAACATGCGCTTTGGGCGTAATTTAGACCTAAACACTAGCTAACATACGTTTGGGTGTCATTCAGACCGAAACCCTACCAACACATACGTTTTTTAGTGTAATACAGATTAACACATTCGTTTGCGATGAATTTCAGGCCGAAACTCTACCGAAACATACGTTTTGGGCGTAATTTAGACCTAAACACTAGCTAACATACGTTTGGGTGTCATTCAGACCGAAACCCTACCGACATACACGCTTTGGGTGTAATTCAGACCGATACATTCGTTTTGGATGTATTTCAGACCGACACATTCGTTTTGGATGTATTTCAGACCGAAACTCTACCGAAACATACGTTTTCGGCGTAATTTAGACCTAAACACTAACTAACATACGTTTGGGTGTCATTCAGATCGAAACCCTACCGACCCATACGCTTTGGGTATAATGCAGACCGAAACATTTGCTAACATTCGTTTTGGATGTATTTCAGACCGAAACTCTACCAAAACATACGTTTTGGGCGTAATTTAGACCTAAACACTAGCTGACATACGTTTGGGTGTCATTCAGACCGAAACCCTACCGACATATACGCTTTGGGTGTAATTCAGACCGACACATTCGTTTTGGATGTATTTCAGTCCGAAACTCTACCGAAACATACGTTTTGGGCGTAATTTAGACCTAAACACTAGCTAACATACGTTTGGGTGTCATTCAGACCGAAACTCTACCGAAACATACGTTTTCGGCATAATTTAGACCTAAACACTAGCTAACATACGTTTGGGTGTCATTCAGACCGAAACCCTACCGACACATACGCTTTGGATGTAATTCAGACCGACACATTCGTTTTGGATGTATTTCAGACCGAAACTCTACCGAAACATAGTTTTGGGCGTAATTTAGACCTAAACACCAGCTACCATACGTTTGGGTGTCATTCAGACAGAAACCCTACCGACACATAGGCTTTGGGTGTAATTCAGACCGACACATTCGTTTTGGATGTATTTCAGTCCGAAACTCTACCGAAACATACGTTTTGGGCGTAATTTAGACCTAAACACTAGCTAACCTACGTTTGGGTGTCATTCACACCGAAACCCTACCGACATATACGTTTGGGTGTCATTCAGACCGACACATTCGTTTTGGATGTATTTCAGACCGAAACTCTACCGAAAGATAAGTTTTGGGCGTGATTTAGACCTAAACACTAGCTAACCTACGTTTGGGTGTCATTCACACCGAAACCCTACCGACACATACGCTTTGGGTGTAATTCAGACAGACACATTCATTTTGGATGTATTTCAGACCGAAACTCTACCGAAACATACGTTTTGGGCGTAATTTAGACCTAAACACTAGCTAACATACGTTTGGGTGTCATTCAGACCGACACATTCGTTTTGGATGTATTTCAGACCGAAACTCTACCGAAACATACGTTTCGGGCGTAATTTAGACCTAAACACTAACTAACATACGTTTGGGTGTCATTCAGATCGAAACCCTACCGACCCATACGCTTTGGGTGTAATGCAGACCGAAACACTTGCTAACACTCGTTTTGGATTTATGTCAGACCAAAACTCTATCGAAACATACGTTTTCGGCGTAATTTAGACCTAAACACTAGGTAACATACGTTTGGGTGTCATTTAGACCGAAACCCTACCGACACATACGCTTATGGTGTAATTCAGACCGACACATTCGTTTTGGATGTATTTCAGACCGAAACTCTACCGAAACATACGTTTTGGGCGTAATTTAGACCCGAACACTAACTAACATACGTTTGGGTGTCATTCAGATCGAAACCCTACCGACCCATACGCTTTGGGTGTAATGCAGACCGAAACACTTGCTAACATTCGTTTTGGATGTATTTCAGACCGAAACTCTACCGAAACATACGTTTTGGGCGTAATTTAGACCTAAACACTAGCTAACATACGTTTGGGTGTCATTCAGACCGAAACAGTACCGACACATACGCTTTGGGTGTAATTCAGAAGGACACATTCGTTTTGGATGTATTTCAGACCGAAACTTTAACGAAACATACGTTTTGGGCGTAATTTAGACCTAAACACTAGCCAACATACGTTTGGGTGTCATTCAGACCGACACATTCGTTTTGGATGTATTTCAAACCGAAACTCTACCGAAACATAAGTGTTGGGCGTAATTTAGACCTAAACACTAGCTAATATACGTTTGGGTGTCATTCACACCGAAACCCTACCGACATATATGCTTTGGGTGTAATTCAGACCGACACATTGGTTTTGGGTGTAATTCAGACCGACACATTCGTTTTGGATGTATTTCAGACCGAAACTCTACCGAAACATACGTTTTCGGCGTAATTTAGACCTAAACACTAGCTAACATACGTTTGGGTGTCATTCAGACCGAAACCCTACCGACACATACGCTTTGGGTGTAATTCAGACCGACACATTCGTTTTGGATGTATTTCAGACCGAAACTCTACCGAAACATAGTTTTGGGCGTAATTGAGACCTAAACACTAGCTAACATACGTTTAGGTGTCATTCAGACCGAAACCCTACCGACAAATACGCTTTGGATGTAATTCAGACAGACACATTCGTTTTGGATGTATTTCAGACCGAAACTCTACCGAAACATACGTTTTGGGCGTAATTTAGACCTAAACACTAGCTAACATACGTTTGGGTGTCATTCAGACCGACACATTCGTTTTGGATGTATTTCAGACCGAAACTCTAACGAAACATAAGTTTTGGGCGTAATTTAGACCTAAACACTAGCTAACATACGTTTGGGTGTCATTCAGACCGAAACCCTACCGACATATACGCTTTGGGTGTAATTCAGACCGACACATTCGTTTTGAATGTGTTTCAGTCCGAAACTCTACTGAAACATGCGCTTTGGGCGTAATTTAGACCTAAACACTAGCTAACATACGTTTGGGTGTCATTCAGACCGAAACCCTACCGACATACACGCTTTGGGTGTAATTCAGACCGATACATTCGTTTTGGATGTATTTCAGACCGACACATTCGTTTTGGATGTATTTCAGACCGAAACTCTACCGAAACATACGTTTTCGGCGTAATTTAGACCTAAACACTAACTAACATACGTTTGGGTGTCATTCAGATCGAAACCCCACCGACCCATACGCTTTGGGTATAATGCAGACCGAAACATTTGCTAACATTCGTTTTGGATGTATTTCAGACCGAAACTCTACCAAAACATACGTTTTGGGCGTAATTTAGACCTAAACACTAGCTGACATACGTTTGGGTGTCATTCAGACCGAAACCCTACCGACATATACGCTTTGGGTGTAATTCAGACCGACACATTCGTTTTGGATGTATTTCAGTCCGAAACTCTACCGAAACATACGTTTTGGGCGTAATTTAGACCTAAACACTAGCTAACCTACGTTTGGGTGTCATTCACACCGAACTCCTACCGACATATACGCTTTGGGTGTAATTCAGAGCGACACATTCGTTTTGGATGTATTTCAAACCGAAACTCTACCGAAACATAAGTGTTGGGCGTAATTTAGACCTAAACACTAGCTAACCTACGTTTGGGTGTCATTCACACCGAAACCCTACCGACATATAAGCTTTGGGTGTAATTCAAACCGACACATTGGTTTTGGGTGTAATTCAGACCGACACATTCGTTTTGGATGTATTTCAGACCGAAACTCTACCGAAACATACGTTTTCGGCGTAATTTAGACCTAAACACTAGCTAACATACGTTTGGGTGTCATTCAGACCGAAACCCTACCGACACATACGCTTTGGGTGTAATTCAGACCGACACATTCGTTTTGGATGTATTTCAGACCGAAACTCTACCGAAACATAGTTTTGGGCGTAATTGAGACCTAAACACTAGCTAACATACGTTTGGGTGTCATTCAGACCGAAACCCTACCGACAAATACGCTTTGGATGTAATTCAGACAGACACATTCGTTTTGGATGTATTTCAGACCGAAACTCTACCGAAACATACGTTTTGGGCGTAATTTAGACCTAAACACTAGCTAACATACGTTTGGGTGTCATTCAGACCGACACATTCGTTTTGGATGTATTTCAGACCGAAACTCTAACGAAACATAAGTTTTGGGCGTAATTTAGACCTAAACACTAGCTAACATACGTTTGGGTGTCATTCAGACCGAAACCCTACCGACATATACGCTTTGGGTGTAATTCAGACCGACACATTCGTTTTGAATGTGTTTCAGTCCGAAACTCTACTGAAACATGCGCTTTGGGCGTAATTTAGACCTAAACACTAGCTAACATACGTTTGGGTGTCATTCAGACCGAAACCCTACCAACACATACGTTTTTTAGTGTAATACAGATTAACACATTCGTTTGCGATGAATTTCAGGCCGAAACTCTACCGAAACATACGTTTTGGGCGTAATTTAGACCTAAACACTAGCTAACATACGTTTGGGTGTCATTCAGACCGAAACCCTACCGACATACACGCTTTGGGTGTAATTCAGACCGATACATTCGTTTTGGATGTATTTCAGACCGACACATTCGTTTTGGATGTATTTCAGACCGAAACTCTACCGAAACATACGTTTTCGGCGTAATTTAGACCTAAACACTAACTAACATACGTTTGGGTGTCATTCAGATCGAAACCCTACCGACCCATACGCTTTGGGTATAATGCAGACCGAAACATTTGCTAACATTCGTTTTGGATGTATTTCAGACCGAAACTCTACCAAAACATACGTTTTGGGCGTAATTTAGACCTAAACACTAGCTGACATACGTTTGGGTGTCATTCAGACCGAAACCCTACCGACATATACGCTTTGGGTGTAATTCAGACCGACACATTCGTTTTGGATGTATTTCAGTCCGAAACTCTACCGAAACATACGTTTTGGGCGTAATTTAGACCTAAACACTAGCTAACATACGTTTGGGTGTCATTCAGACCGAAACTCTACCGAAACATACGTTTTCGGCATAATTTAGACCTAAACACTAGCTAACATACGTTTGGGTGTCATTCAGACCGAAACCCTACCGACACATACGCTTTGGATGTAATTCAGACCGACACATTCGTTTTGGATGTATTTCAGACCGAAACTCTACCGAAACATAGTTTTGGGCGTAATTTAGACCTAAACACCAGCTACCATACGTTTGGGTGTCATTCAGACAGAAACCCTACCGACACATAGGCTTTGGGTGTAATTCAGACCGACACATTCGTTTTGGATGTATTTCAGTCCGAAACTCTACCGAAACATACGTTTTGGGCGTAATTTAGACCTAAACACTAGCTAACCTACGTTTGGGTGTCATTCACACCGAAACCCTACCGACATATACGTTTGGGTGTCATTCAGACCGACACATTCGTTTTGGATGTATTTCAGACCGAAACTCTACCGAAAGATAAGTTTTGGGCGTGATTTAGACCTAAACACTAGCTAACATACGTTTGGGTGTCATTCAGACCGAAACCCTGCCGACATATACGCTTTGGGTGTAATTCAGACCGACACATTCGTTTTGGATGTATTTCAGTCCAAAACTCTACCGAAACATACGTTTTGGGCGTAATTTAGACCTAAACCCCAGCTAACATACGTTTGGGTGTCATTCAGACGGAAACCCTACCGACACATAGGCTTTGGGTGTAATTCAGACCGACACATTCGTTTTGGATGTATTTCAGACCGAAACTCTACCGAAACATACGTTTTGGGCGTAATTTAGACCTAAATACTAGCTAACATACGTTTGGGTGTCATTCAGACCGAAACCCTACCGACACATACGCTTTGGGTGTAATGCAGACCGAAACACTTGCTAACATTCGTTTTGGATGTATTTCAGACCGAAACTCTACCGAAACATACGTTTTGGGCGTAATTTAGACCTAAACACTAGCTAACATACGTTTGGGTGTCATTCAGACCGAAACCCTACCGACATATACGCTTTGGGTGTAATTCAGACCGACACATTCGTTTTGGATGTATTTCAGTCCGAAACTCTACCGAAACATACGTTTTGGGCGTAATTTAGACCTAAACACTAGCTAACCTACGTTTGGGTGTCATTCACACCGAAACCCTACCGACACATACGCTTTGGGTGTAATTCAGACAGACACATTCATTTTGGATGTATTTCAGACCGAAACTCTACTGAAACATACGTTTTGGGCGTAATTTAGACCTAAACACTAGCTAACATACGTTTGGGTGTCATTCAGACCGACACATTCGTTTTGGATGTATTTCAGACCGAAACTCTACTGAAACATAAGTTTTGGGCGTGATTTAGACCTAAACACTACCTAACATACGTTTGGGTGTCATTCAGACCGAAACCCTGCCGACATATACGCTTTGGGTGTAATTCAGACTGACACATTCGTTTTGGATGTATTTCAGTCCTAAACTCTACCGAAACATAAGTTTTGGGCGTGATTTAGACCTAAACACTAGCTAACATACGTTTGGGTGTCATTCAGACCGAAACCCTGCCGACATATACGCTTTGGGTGTAATTCAGACCGACACATTCGTTTTGGATGTATTTCAGTCCCAAACTCTACCGAAACATACGTTTTGGGCGTAATTTAGACCTAAACCCCAGCTAACATACGTTTGGGTGTCATTCAGATCGAAACCCTACCGACCCATACGCTTTGGGTGTAATGCAGACCGAAACACTTGCTAACATTCGTTTTGGATTTATGTCAGACCAAAACTCTATCGAAACATAAGTTTTGGGCGTGATTTAGACCTAAACACTAGCTAACATACGTTTTGGGCGTAATTTAGACCTAAACACTAGCTAACATACGTTTGGGTGTCATTCAGACGGAAACCCTACCGACACATAGGCTTTGGGTGTAATTCACACCGACACATTCGTTTTGGATGTATTTCAGACCGAAACTCTACCGAAACATAAGTTTTGGGCGTGATTTAGACCTAAACACTAGCTAACATACGTTTGGGTGTCATTCAGACCGAAACCCTGCCGACATATACGCTTTGGGTGTAATTCAGACCGACACATTCGTTTTGGATGTATTTCAGTCCAAAACTCTACCGAAACATACGTTTTGGGCGTAATTTAGACCTAAACCCCAGCTAACATACGTTTGGGTGTCATTCAGACGGAAACCCTACCGACACATAGGCTTTGGGTGTAATTCAGACCGACACATACGCTTTGGGTGTAATGCAGACCGAAACACTTGCTAACATTCGTTTTGGATGTATTTCAGACCGAAACTCTACCGAAACATACGTTTTGGGCGTAATTTAGACCTAAACACTAGCTAACATACGTTTGGGTGTCATTCAGACCGAAACCCTACCGACATATACGCTTTGGGTGTAATTCAGACCGACACATTTGTTTTGGATGTATTTCAGTCCGAAACTCTACCGAAACATACGTTTTGGGCGTAATTTAGACCTAAACACTAGCTAACCTACGTTTGGGTGTCATTCACACCGAAACCCTACCGACACATACGCTTTGGGTGTAATTCAGACAGACACATTCATTTTGGATGTATTTCAGACCGAAACTCTACCGAAACATACGTTTTGGGCGTAATTTAGACCTAAACACTAGCTAACATACGTTTGGGTGTCATTCAGACCGACACATTCGTTTTGGATGTATTTCAGTCCGAAACTCTACCGAAACATACGTTTTGGGCGTAATTTAGACCTAAACACTAGCTAACCTACGTTTGGGTGTCATTCACACCGAAACCCTACCGACACATACGCTTTGGGTGTAATTCAGACAGACACATTCATTTTGGATGTATTTCAGACCGAAACTCTACCGAAACATACGTTTTGGGCGTAATTTAGACCTAAACACTAGCTAACATACGCTTGGGTGTCATTCAGACCGACACATTCGTTTTGGATGTATTTCAGACCGAAACTCTACCGAAACATAAGTTTTGGGCGTGATTTAGACCTAAACACTACCTAACATACGTTTGGGTGTCATTCAGATCGAAACCCTACCGACCCATACGCTTTGGGTGTAATGCAGACCGAAACACTTGCTAACATTCGTTTTGGATTTATGTCAGACCAAAACTCTATCGAAACATACGTTTTCGGCGTAATTTAGACCTAAACACTAGGTAACATACGTTTGGGTGTCATGTAGACCGAAACCCTACCGACACATACGCTTATGGTGTAATTCAGACCGACACATTCGTTTTGGATGTATTTCAGACCGAAACTCCACCGAAACATACGTTTTGGGCGTAATTTAGACCTGAACACTAACTAACATACGTTTGAGTGTCATTCAGATCGAAACCCTACCGACCCATACGCTTTGGGTGTAATGCAGACCGAAACACTTGCTAACATTCGTTTTGGATGTATTTCAGACCGAAACTCTACCGAAACATACGTTTTCGGCGTAATTTAGACCTAAACACTAGCTAACATACGTTTGGGTGTCATTCAGACCGAAACAGTACCGACACATACGCTTTGGGTGTAATTCAGAAGGACACATTCGTTTTGGATGTATTTCAGACCGAAACTTTAACGAAACATACGTTTTGGGCGTAATTTAGACCTAAACACTAGCCAACATACGTTTGGGTGTCATTCAGACCGACACATTCGTTTTGGATGTATTTCAAACCGAAACTCTACCGAAACATAAGTGTTGGGCGTAATTTAGACCTAAACACTAGCTAACCTACGTTTGGGTGTCATTCACACCGAAACCCTACCGACATATATGCTTTGGGTGTAATTCAGACCGACACATTGGTTTTGGGTGTAATTCAGACCGACACATTCGTTTTGGATGTATTTCAGACCGAAACTCTACCGAAACATACGTTTTCGGCGTAATTTAGACCTAAACACTAGCTAACATACGTTTGGGTGTCATTTAGACCAAAACCCTACCGACACATACGCTTTGGGTGTAATTCAGACCGACACATTCGTTTTGGATGTATTTCAGACCGAAACTCTACCGAAACATAGTTTTGGGCGTAATTGAGACCTAAACACTAGCTAACATACGTTTGGGTGTCATTCAGACCGAAACCCTACCGACAAATACGCTTTGGATGTAATTCAGACAGACACATTCGTTTTGGATGTATTTCAGACCGAAACTCAACCGAAACATACGTTTTGGGCGTAATTTAGGCCTTAAACACTAGCTAACATACGTTTGGGTGTCATTCAGACCGACACATTCGTTTTGGATGTATTTCAGGCCGAAACTCTAACGAAACATAAGTTTGGGGCGTAATTTAGACCTAAACACTAGCTAACATACGTTTGGGTGTCATTCAGACTGAAACCCTGCCGACATATACGCTTTGGGTGTAATTCAGTCCGACACATTCGTTTTGGATGTGTTTCAGTCCGAAACTCTACTGAAACATGCGCTTTGGGCGTAATTTAGACCTAAACACTAGCTAACATACGTTTGGGTGTCATTCAGACCGAAACCCTACCAACACATACGTTTTTTAGTGTAATACAGATTGACACATTCGTTTGCGATGAATTTCAGGCCGAAACTCTACCGAAACATACGTGTTGGGCGTAATTTAGACCTAAACACTAGCTAACATACGTTTGGGTGTCATTCAGACCGAAACCCTACCGACATACACGCTTTGGGTGTAATTCAGACCGATACATTCGTTTTGGATGTATTTTAGACCGACACATTCGTTTTGGATGTATTTCAGACCGAAACTCTACCGAAACATACGTTTTCGGCGTAATTTAGACCTAAACACTAACTAACATACGTTTGGGTGTCATTCAGATCGAAACCCTACCGACCCATACGCTTTGGGTATAATGCAGACCGAAACATTTGCTAACATTCGTTTTGGATGTATTTCAGACCGAAACTCTACCGAAACATACGTTTTGGGCGTAATTTAGACCTAAACACTAGCTGACATACGTTTGGGTGTCATTCAGACCGAAACCCTACCGACATATACGCTTTGGGTGTAATTCAGACCGACACATTCGTTTTGGATGTATTTCAGTCCGAAACTCTACCGAAACATACGTTTTGGGCGTAATTTAGACCTAAACACTAGCTAACCTACGTTTGGGTGTCATTCACACCGAAACCCTACCGACACATACGCTTTGGGTGTAATGCAGACCGAAACACTTGCTAACATTCGTTTTGGATGTATTTCAGACCGAAACTCTACCGAAACATACGTTTTGGGCGTAATTTAGACCTAAACACTAGCTAACATACGTTTGGGTGTCATTCAGACCGAAACCCTACCGACATATACGCCTTGGGTGTAATTCAGACCGACACATTCGTTTTGGATGTATTTCAGTCCGAAACTCTACCGAAACATACGTTTTGGGCGTAATTTAGACCTAAACACTTGCTAACCTACGTTTGGGTGTCATTCACACCGAAACCCTACCGACACATACGCTTTGGGTGTAATTCAGACAGACACATTCATTTTGGATGTATTTCAGACCGAAACTCTATCGAAACATACGTTTTGGGCGTAATTTAGACCTAAACACTAGCTAACATACGTTTGGGTGTCATTCAGACCGACACATTCGTTTTGGATGTATTGCAGACCGAAACTCTACCGAAACATAAGTTTTGGGCGTGATTTAGACCTAAACACTACCTAACATACGTTTGGGTGTCAGTCAGACCGAAACCCTGCCGACATATACGCTTTGGGTGTAATTCAGGCCGACACATTCGTTTTGGATGTATTTCAGTCCAAAACTCTACCGAAACATACGTTTTGGGCGTAATTTAGACCTAAACACTAGCTAACATACGTTTGGGTGTCATTCAGACGGAAACCCTACCGACACATAGGCTTTGGGTGTAATTCAGACCGACACATTCGTTTTGGATGTATTTCAGACCAAAACTCTACCGAAACATACGTTTTGGGCGTTGTTTAGACCTGAACACTAACTAACATACGTTTGGGTGTCATTCAGATCGAAACCCTACCGACCCATACGCTTTGGGTGTAATGCAGACCGAAGCACTTGCTAACATTCGTTTTGGATGTATTTCAGACCGAAACTCTACCGAAACATACGTTTTCGGCGTAATTTAGACCTAAACACTAGCTAACATACGTTTGGGTGTCATTCAGACCGAAACAGTACCGACACATACGCTTTGGGTGTAATTCAGAAGGACACATTCGTTTTGGATGTATTTCAGACCGAAACTTTAACGAAACATACGTTTTGGGCGTAATTTAGACCTAAACACTAGCCAACATACGTTTGGGTGTCATTCAGACCGACACATTCGTTTTGGATGTATTTCAAACCGAAACTCTACCGAAACATAAGTGTTGGGCGTAATTTAGACCTAAACGCTAGCTAACCTACGTTTGGGTGTCATTCACACCGAAACCCTACCGACATATATGCTTTGGGTGTAATTCAGACCGACACATTGGTTTTGGGTGTAATTCAGACCGACACATTCGTTTTGGATGTATTTCAGACCGAAACTCTACCGAAACATACGTTTTCGGCGTAATTTAGACCTAAACACTAGCTAACATACGTTTGGGTGTCATTCAGACCGAAACCCTACCGACACATACGCTTTGGGTGTAATTCAGACCGACACATTCGTTTTGGATGTATTTCAGACCGAAACTCTACCGAAACATAGTTTTGGGCGTAATTGAGACCTAAACACTAGCTAACATACGTTTGGGTGTCATTCAGACCGAAACCCTACCGACAAATACGCTTTGGATGTAATTCAGACAGACACATTCGTTTTGGATGTATTTCAGACCGAAACTCTACCGAAACATACGTTTTGGGCGTAATTTAGACCTAAACACTAGCTAACATACGTTTGGGTGTCATTCAGACCGACACATTCGTTTTGGATGTATTTCAGACCGAAACTCTAACGAAACATAAGTTTTGGGCGTAATTTAGACCCAAACACCAGCTAACATACGTTTGGGTGTCATTCAGACCGAAACCCTACCGACAAATACGCTTTGGGTGTAATTCAGACCGACACATTCGTTTTGGATGTGTTTCAGTCCGAAACTCTACTGAAACATGCGCTTTGGGCGTAATTTAGACCTAAACACTAGCTAACATACGTTTGGGTGTCATTCAGACCGAAACCCTACCAACACATACGTTTTTTAGTGTAATACAGATTAACACATTCGTTTGCGATGAATTTCAGGCCGAAACTCTACCGAAAGATACGTTTTGGGCGTAATTTAGACCTAAACACTAGCTAACATACGTTTGGGTGTCATTCAGACCGAAACCCTACCGACATACACGCTTTGGGTGTAATTCAGACCGATACATTGGTTTTGGATGTATTTCAGACCGACACATTCGTTTTGGATGTATTTCAGACCGAAACTCTACCGAAACATACGTTTTCGGCGTAATTTAGACCTAAACACTAACTAACATACGTTTGGGTGTCATTCAGATCGAAACCCTACCGACCCATACGCTTTGGGTATAATGCAGACCGAAACATTTGCTAACATTCGTTTTGGATGTATTTCAGACCGAAACTCTACCGAAACATACGTTTTGGGCGTAATTTAGACCTAAACACTAGCTGACATACGTTTGGGTGTCATTCAGACCGAAACCCTACCGACATATACGCTTTGGGTGTAATTCAGACCGACACATTTGTTTTGGATGTATTTCAGTCCGAAACTCTACCGAAACATACGTTTTGGGCGTAATTTAGACCTAAACACTAGCTAACCTACGTTTGGGTGTCATTCACACCGAAACCCTACCGACATATACGCTTTGGGTGTAATTCAGACCGACACATTCGTTTTGGATGTATTTCAGACCAAAACTCTACCGAAACATACGTTTTCGGCATAATTTAGACCTAAACACTAGCTAACATACGTTTGGGTGTCATTCAGACCGAAACCCTACCGACACATACGCTTTGGGTGTAATTCAGACCGACACATTCGTTTTGGATGTATTTCAGACCGAAACTCTACCGAAACATACGTTTTCGGCATAATTTAGACCTAAACACTAGCTAACATACGTTTGGGTGTCATTCAGACCGAAACCCTACCGACACATACGCTTTGGGTGTAATTCAGACCGACACATTCGTTTTGGATGTATTTCAGACCGAAACTCTACCGAAACATACGTTTTGGGCGTAATTTAGACCTAAACACCAGCTACCATACGTTTGGGTGTCATTCAGACAGAAACCCTACCGACACATACGCTTTGGGTGTAATTCAGCCCGACACATTCGTTTTGGATGTATTTCAGTCCGAAACTCTACCGAAACATACGCTTTGGGCGTAATTTAGACCTAAACACTAGCTAATATACGTTTGGGTGTCATTCAGACCGAAACCCTACCGACATACACGCTTTGGGTGTAATTCAGACCGACACATTCGTTTTGGATGTATTTCAGACCGAAACTCTACCGAAACATACGTTTTCGGCGTAATTTAGACCTAAACACTAACTAACATACGTTTGGGTGTCATTCAGATCGAAACCCTACCGACCCATACGCTTTGGGTAAAGTGCAGACCGAAACACTTGCTAACATTCGTTTTGGATGTATTTCAGACCGAAACTCTACCGAAACATACGTTTTGGGCGTAATTGAGACCTAAACACTAGCTAACATACGTTTGGGTGTCATTCAGACCGAAACCCTACCGACATATACGCTTTGGGTGTAATTCAGACCGACACATTCGTTTTGGATGTATTTCAGTCCGAAACTCTACCGAAACATACGTTTTGGGCGTAATTTAGACCTAAACACTAGCTAACCTACGTTTGGGTGTCATTCACACCGAAACCTTACCGACATATACGTTTGGGTGTCATTCAGACCGACACATTCGTTTTGGATGCATTTCAGACCGAAACTCTACCGAAACATAAGTTTTGGGCGTGATTTAGACCTAAACACTAGCTAACATACGTTTGGGTGTCATTCACACCGAAACCCTGCCGACATATACGCTTTGGGTGTAATTCAGACCGACACATTCGTTTTGGATGTATTTCAGACCGAAACTCTACCGAAACATACGTTTTGGGCGTAATTTAGACCTAAATACTAGCTAACATACGTTTGGGTGTCATTCAGACCGAAACCCTACCGACACATACGCTTTGGGTGTAATTCAGACCGACACATTCGTTTTGGATGTATTTCAGACCGAAACTCTACCGAAACATAGTTTTGGGCGTAATTGAGACCTAAACACTAGCTAACATACGTTTGGGTGTCATTCAGACCGAAACCCTACCGACAAATACGCTTTGGATGTAATTCAGACAGACACATTCGTTTTGGATGTATTTCAGACCGAAACTCTACCGAAACATACGTTTTGGGCGTAATTTAGACCTAAACACTAGCTAACATACGTTTGGGTGTCATTCAGACCGACACATTCGTTTTGGATGTATTTCAGACCGAAACTCTACCGAAACATAAGTTTTGGGCGTAATTTAGACCTAAACACTAGCTAACATACGTTTGGGTGTCATTCAGACCGAAACCCTGCCGACATATACGATTTGGGTGTAATTCAGACCGACACATTCGTTTTGGATGTGTTTCAGTCCGAAACTCTACCGAAACATACGTTTTGGGCGTAATTTAGACCTAAACACTAGCTAACATACGTTTGGGTGTCATTCAGACAGCAACCCTACCGACACATACGCTTTGGGTGTAATTCAGACCGACACATTCGTTTTGAATGTATTTCAGTCCGAAACTCTACCGAAACATAGGCTTTGGGCGTAATTTAGACATAAACACTAGCTAACATACGTTTGGGTGTCATTCAGACCGAAACCCTACCAACACATACGTTTTTTAGTGTAATACAGATTGACACATTCGTTTGCGATGTATTTCAGGCCGAAACTCTACCGAAACATACGTTTTGGGCGTAATTTAGACCTAAACACTAGCTAACATACGTTTGGGTGTCATTCAGACCGAAACCCGACCGACATACACGCTTTGGGTGTAATTCAGACCGATACATTCGTTTTGGATGTATTTCAGACCGACACATTCGTTTTGGATGTATTTCAGACCGAAACTCTACCGAAACATACGTTTTCGGCGTATTTTAGACCTAAACACTAACTAACATACGTTTGGGTGTCATTCAGATCGAAACCCTACCGACCCATACGCTTTGGGTATAATGCAGACCGAAATATTTGCTAACATTCGTTTTGGATGTATTTCAGACCGAAACTCTACCGAAACATACGTTTTCGGCGTAATTTAGACCTAAACACTAGCTGACATACGTTTGGGTGTCATTCAGACCGAAACCCTACCGACATATACGCTTTGGGTGTAATTCAGACCGACACATTCGTTTTGGATGTATTTCAGTCCGAAACTCTACCGAAACATACGTTTTGGGCGTAATTTAGACCTAAACACTAGCTAACCTACGTTTGGGTGTCATTCACACCGAAACCCTACCGACATATACGATTTGGGTGTAATTCAGACCGACACATTCGTTTTGGATGTATTTCAGACCAAAACTCTACCGAAACATACGTTTTCGGCATAATTTAGACCTAAACACTAGCTAACATACGTTTGGGTGTCATTCAGACCGAAACCCTGCCGACATATACGCTTTGGGTGTAATTCAGACCGACACATTCGTTTTGGATGTATTTCAGACCGAAACTCTACCGAAACATACGTTTTGGGCGTTATTTTGACCTGAACACTAACTAACATACGTTTGGGTGTCATTCAGATCGAAACCCTACCGACCCATACGCTTTGGGTGTAATGCAGACCGAAGCACTTGCTAACATTCGTTTTGGATGTATTTCAGACCGAAACTCTACCGAAAGATACGTTTTCGGCGTAATTTAGACCTAAACACTAGCTAACATACGTTTGGGCGTCATTCAGACCGAAACCCTACCGACACATACGCTTTGGGTGTAATTCAGAAGGACACATTCGTTTTGGATGTATTTCAGACCGAAACTTTAACGAAACATACGTTTTGGGCGTAATTTAGACCTAAACACTAGCCAACATACGTTTGGGTGTCATTCAGACCGACACATTCGTTTTGGATGTATTTCAAACCGAAACTCTACCGAAACATAAGTGTTGGGCGTAATTTAGACCTAAACACTAGCTAACATACGTTTGGGTGTCATTCACACCGAAACCCTACCGACATATATGCTTTGGGTGTAATTCAGACCGACACATTGGTTTTGGGTGTAATTCAGACCGACACATTCGTTTTGGATGTATTTCAGACCGAAACTCTACCGAAACATACGTTTTCGGCGTAATTTAGACCTAAACACTAGCTAACATACGTTTGGGTGTCATTCAGACCGAAACCCTACCGACACATACGCTTTGGGTGTAATTCAGACCGACACATTCGTTTTGGATGTATTTCAGACCGAAACTCTACCGAAACATAGTTTTGGGCGTAATTGAGACCTAAACACTAGCTAACATACGTTTGGGTGTCATTCAGACCGAAACCCTACCGACAAATACGCTTTGGATGTAATTCAGACAGACACATTCGTTTTGGATGTATTTCAGACCGAAACTCTACCGAAACATACGTTTTGGGCGTAATTTAGACCTAAACACTAGCTAACATACGTTTGGGTGTCATTCAGACCGAAACATTCGTTTTGGATGTATTTCAGACCGAAACTCTAACGAAACATAAGTTTTGGGCGTAATTTAGACCTAAACACTAGCTAACATACGTTTGGGTGTCATTCAGACCGAAACCCTGCCGACATATACGCTTTGGGTGTAATTCAGACCGACACATTCGTTTTGGATGTGTTTCAGTCCGAAACTCTACTGAAACATGCGCTTTGGGCGTAATTTAGACCTAAACACTAGCTAACATACGTTTGGGTGTCATTCAGACCGAAACCCTACCAACACATACGTTTTTTAGTGTAATACAGATTAACACATTCGTTTGCGATGAATTTCAGGCCGAAACTCTACCGAAAGATACGTTTTGGGCGTAATTTAGACCTAAACACTAGCTAACATACGTTTGGGTGTCATTCAGACCGAAACCCTACCGACATACACGCTTTGGGTGTAATTCAGACCGATACATTGGTTTTGGATGTATTTCAGACCGACACATTCGTTTTGGATGTATTTCAGACCGAAACTCTACCGAAACATACGTTTTCGGCGTAATTTAGACCTAAACACTAACTAACATACGTTTGGGTGTCATTCAGATCGAAACCCTACCGACCCATACGCTTTGGGTATAATGCAGACCGAAACATTTGCTAACATTCGTTTTGGATGTATTTCAGACCGAAACTCTACCGAAACATACGTTTTGGGCGTAATTTAGACCTAAACACTAGCTGACATACGTTTGGGTGTCATTCAGACCGAAACCCTACCGACATATACGCTTTGGGTGTAATTCAGACCGACACATTCGTTTTGGATGTATTTCAGTCCGAAACTCTACCGAAACATACGTTTTGGGCGTAATTTAGACCTAAACACTAGCTAACCTACGTTTGGGTGTCATTCACACCGAAACCCTACCGACATATACGCTTTGGGTGTAATTCAGACCGACACATTCGTTTTGGATGTATTTCAGACCAAAACTCTACCGAAACATACGTTTTCGGCATAATTTAGACCTAAACACTAGCTAACATACGTTTGGGTGTCATTCAGACCGAAACCCTACCGACACATACGCTTTGGGTGTAATTCAGACCGACACATTCGTTTTGGATGTATTTCAGACCGAAACTCTACCGAAACATACGTTTTCGGCATAATTTAGACCTAAACACTAGCTAACATACGTTTGGGTGTCATTCAGACCGAAACCCTACCGACACATACGCTTTGGGTGTAATTCAGACCGACACATTCGTTTTGGATGTATTTCAGACCGAAACTCTACCGAAACATACGTTTTGGGCGTAATTTAGACCTAAACACCAGCTACCATACGTTTGGGTGTCATTCAGACAGAAACCCTACCGACACATACGCTTTGGGTGTAATTCAGACCGACACATTCGTTTTGGATGTATTTCAGTCCGAAACTCTACCGAAACATACGCTTTCGGCGTAATTTAGACCTGAACACTAGCTAATATACGTTTGGGTGTCATTCAGACCGAAACCCTACCGACATACACGCTTTGGGTGTTATTCAGACCGACACATTCGTTTTGGATGTATTTCAGACCGAAACTCTACCGAAACATAAGTTTTGGGCGTGATTTAGACCTAAACACTAGCCAACATACGTTTGGGTGTCATTCAGACCGACACATTCGTTTTGGATGTATTTCAAACCGAAACTCTACCGAAACATAAGTGTTGGGCGTAATTTAGACCTAAACACTAGCTAACATACGTTTGGGTGTCATTCACACCGAAACCCTACCGACATATATGCTTTGGGTGTAATTCAGACCGACACATTGGTTTTGGGTGTAATTCAGACCGACACATTCGTTTTGGATGTATTTCAGACCGAAACTCTACCGAAACATACGTTTTCGGCGTAATTTAGACCTAAACACTAGCTAACATACGTTTGGGTGTCATTCAGACCGAAACCCTACCGACACATACGCTTTGGGTGTAATTCAGACCGACACATTCGTTTTGGATGTATTTCAGACCGAAACTCTACCGAAACATAGTTTTGGGCGTAATTGAGACCTAAACACTAGCTAACATACGTTTGGGTGTCATTCAGACCGAAACCCTACCGACAAATACGCTTTGGATGTAATTCAGACAGACACATTCGTTTTGGATGTATTTCAGACCGAAACTCTACCGAAACATACGTTTTGGGCGTAATTTAGACCTAAACACTAGCTAACATACGTTTGGGTGTCATTCAGACCGAAACATTCGTTTTGGATGTATTTCAGACCGAAACTCTAACGAAACATAAGTTTTGGGCGTAATTTAGACCTAAACACTAGCTAACATACGTTTGGGTGTCATTCAGACCGAAACCCTGCCGACATATACGCTTTGGGTGTAATTCAGACCGACACATTCGTTTTGGATGTGTTTCAGTCCGAAACTCTACTCAAACATGCGCTTTGGGCGTAATTTAGACCTAAACACTAGCTAACATACGTTTGGGTGTCATTCAGACCGAAACCCTACCAACACATACGTTTTTTAGTGTAATACAGATTAACACATTCGTTTGCGATGAATTTCAGGCCGAAACTCTACCGAAAGATACGTTTTGGGCGTAATTTAGACCTAAACACTAGCTAACATACGTTTGGGTGTCATTCAGACCGAAACCCTACCGACATACACGCTTTGGGTGTAATTCAGACCGATACATTGGTTTTGGATGTATTTCAGACCGACACATTCGTTTTGGATGTATTTCAGACCGAAACTCTACCGAAACATACGTTTTCGGCGTAATTTAGACCTAAACACTAACTAACATACGTTTGGGTGTCATTCAGATCGAAACCCTACCGACCCATACGCTTTGGGTATAATGCAGACCGAAACATTTGCTAACATTCGTTTTGGATGTATTTCAGACCGAAACTCTACCGAAACATACGTTTTGGGCGTAATTTAGACCTAAACACTAGCTGACATACGTTTGGGTGTCATTCAGACCGAAACCCTACCGACATATACGCTTTGGGTGTAATTCAGACCGACACATTCGTTTTGGATGTATTTCAGTCCGAAACTCTACCGAAACATACGTTTTGGGCGTAATTTAGACCTAAACACTAGCTAACCTACGTTTGGGTGTCATTCACACCGAAACCCTACCGACATATACGCTTTGGGTGTAATTCAGACCGACACATTCGTTTTGGATGTATTTCAGACCAAAACTCTACCGAAACATACGTTTTCGGCATAATTTAGACCTAAACACTAGCTAACATACGTTTGGGTGTCATTCAGACCGAAACCCTACCGACACATACGCTTTGGGTGTAATTCAGACCGACACATTCGTTTTGGATGTATTTCAGACCGAAACTCTACCGAAACATACGTTTTCGGCATAATTTAGACCTAAACACTAGCTAACATACGTTTGGGTGTCATTCAGACCGAAACCCTACCGACACATACGCTTTGGGTGTAATTCAGACCGACACATTCGTTTTGGATGTATTTCAGACCGAAACTCTACCGAAACATACGTTTTGGGCGTAATTTAGACCTAAACACCAGCTACCATACGTTTGGGTGTCATTCAGACAGAAACCCTACCGACACATACGCTTTGGGTGTAATTCAGACCGACACATTCGTTTTGGATGTATTTCAGTCCGAAACTCTACCGAAACATACGCTTTCGGCGTAATTTAGACCTAAACACTAGCTAATATACGTTTGGGTGTCATTCAGACCGAAACCCTACCGACATACACGCTTTGGGTGTTATTCAGACCGACACATTCGTTTTGGATGTATTTCAGACCGAAACTCTACCGAAACATAAGTTTTGGGCGTGATTTAGACCTAAACACTAGCTAACATACGTTTGGGTGTCATTCAGACCGAAACCCTGCCGACATATACGCTTTGGGTGTAATTCAGACCGAGACATTCGTTTTGGATGTATTTCAGTCCAAAACTCTACCGAAACATACGTTTTGGGCGTAATTTAGACCTAAACCCCAGCTAACATACGTTTGGGTGTCATTCAGACGGAAACCCTACCGACACATAGGCTTTGGGTGTAATTCAGACCGACACATTCGTTTTGGATGTATTTCAGACCGAAACTCTACCGAAACATACGTTTTGGGCGTAATTTAGACCTAAATACTAGCTAACATACGTTTGGGTGTCATTCAGACCGAAACCCTACCGACACATACGCTTTGGGTGTAATGCAGACCGAAACACTTGCTAACATTCGTTTTGGATGTATTTCAGACCGAAACTCTACCGAAACATACCTTTTGGGCGTAATTTAGACCTAAACACTAGCTAACATACGTTTGGGTGTCATTCAGACCGAAACCCTACCGACATATACGCTTTGGGTGTAATTCAGACCGACACATTCGTTTTGGATGTATTTCAGTCCGAAACTCTACCGAAACATACGTTTTGGGCGTAATTTAGACCTAAACACTAGCTAACCTACGTTTGGGTGTCATTCACACCGAAACCCTACCGACACATACGCTTTGGGTGTAATTCAGACAGACACATTCATTTTGGATGTATTTCAGACCGAAACTCTACCGAAACATACGTTTTGGGCGTAATTTAGACCTAAACACTAGCTAACATACGTTTGGGTGTCATTCAGACCGACACATTCGTTTTGGATGTATTTCAGACCGAAACTCTACCGAAACATAAGTATTGGGCGTGATTTAGACCTAAACACTACCTAACATACGTTTGGGTGTCATTCAGACCGAAACCCTGCCGACATATACGCTTTGGGTGTAATTCAGACTGACACATTCGTTTTGGATGTATTTCAGTCCTAAACTCTACCGAAACATAAGTTTTGGGCGTGATTTAGACCTAAACACTAGCTAACATACGTTTGGGTGTCATTCAGACCGAAACCCTGCCGACATATACGCTTTGGGTGTAATTCAGACCGACACATTCGTTTTGGATGTATTTCAGTCCAAAACTCTACCGAAACATACGTTTTGGGCGTAATTTAGACCTAAACCCCAGCTAACATACGTTTGGGTGTCATTCAGATCGAAACCCTACCGACCCATACGCTTTGGGTGTAATGCAGACCGAAACACTTGCTAACATTCGTTTTGGATTTATGTCAGACCAAAACTCTATCGAAACATAAGTTTTGGGCGTGATTTAGACCTAAACACTAGCTAACATACGTTTTGGGCGTAATTTAGACCTAAACACTAGCTAACATACGTTTGGGTGTCATTCAGACGGAAACCCTACCGACACATAGGCTTTGGGTGTAATTCAGACCGACACATTCGTTTTGGATGTATTTCAGACCGAAACTCTACCGAAACATAAGTTTTGGGCGTGATTTAGACCTAAACACTAGCTAACATACGTTTGGGTGTCATTCAGACCGAAACCCTGCCGACATATACGCTTTGGGTGTAATTCAGACCGACACATTCGTTTTGGATGTATTTCAGTCCAAAACTCTACCGAAACATACGTTTTGGGCGTAATTTAGACCTAAACCCCAGCTAACATACGTTTGGGTGTCATTCAGACGGAAACCCTACCGACACATAGGCTTTGGGTGTAATTCAGACCGACACATTCGTTTTGGATGTATTTCAGACCGAAACTCTACCGAAACATACGTTTTGGGCGTAATTTAGACCTAAATACTAGCTAACATACGTTTGGGTGTCATTCAGACCGAAACCCTACCGACACATACGCTTTGGGTGTAATGCAGACCGAAACACTTGCTAACATTCGTTTTGGATGTATTTCAGACCGAAACTCTACCGAAACATACGTTTTGGGCGTAATTTAGACCTAAACACTAGCTAACATACGTTTGGGTGTCATTCAGACCGAAACCCTACCGACATATACGCTTTGGGTGTAATTCAGACCGACACATTCGTTTTGGATGTATTTCAGTCCGAAACTCTACCGAAACATACGTTTTGGGCGTAATTTAGACCTAAACACTAGCTAACCTACGTTTGGGTGTCATTCACACCGAAACCCTACCGACACATACGCTTTGGGTGTAATTCAGACAGACACATTCATTTTGGATGTATTTCAGACCGAAACTCTACCGAAACATACGTTTTGGGCGTAATTTAGACCTAAACACTAGCTAACATACGTTTGGGTGTCATTCAGACCGACACATTCGTTTTGGATGTATTTCAGACCGAAACTCTACCGAAACATAAGTTTTGGGCGTGATTTAGACCTAAACACTACCTAACATACGTTTGGGTGTCATTCAGACCGAAACCCTGCCGACATATACGCTTTGGGTGTAATTCAGACTGACACATTCGTTTTGGATGTATTTCAGTCCAAAACTCTACCGAAACATACGTTTTGGGCGTAATTTAGACCTAAACACTAGCTAACATACGTTTGGGTGTCATTCAGATCGAAACCCTACCGACCCATACGCTTTGGGTGTAATGCAGACCGAAACACTTGCTAACATTCGTTTTGGATTTATGTCAGACCAAAACTCTATCGAAACATACGTTTTCGGCGTAATTTAGACCTAAACACTAGGTAACATACGTTTGGGTGTCATGTAGACCGAAACCCTACCGACACATACGCTTATGGTGTAATTCAGACCGACACATTTGTTTTGGATGTATTTCAGACCGAAACTCCACCGAAACATACGTTTTGGGCGTAATTTAGACCTGAACACTAACTAACATACGTTTGAGTGTCATTCAGATCGAAACCCTACCGACCCATACGCTTTGGGTGTAATGCAGACCGAAACACTTGCTAACATTCGTTTTGGATGTATTTCAGACCGAAACTCTACCGAAACATACGTTTTCGGCGTAATTTAGACCTAAACACTAGCTAACATACGTTTGGGTGTCATTCAGACCGAAACAGTACCGACACATACGCTTTGGGTGTAATTCAGAAGGACACATTCGTTTTGGATGTATTTCAGACCGAAACTTTAACGAAACATACGTTTTGGGCGTAATTTAGACCTAAACACTAGCCAACATACGTTTGGGTGTCATTCAGACCGACACATTCGTTTTGGATGTATTTCAAACCGAAACTCTACCGAAACATAAGTGTTGGGCGTAATTTAGACCTAAACACTAGCTAACCTACGTTTGGGTGTCATTCACACCGAAACCCTACCGACATATATGCTTTGGGTGTAATTCAGACCGACACATTGGTTTTGGGTGTAATTCAGACCGACACATTCGTTTTGGATGTATTTCAGACCGAAACTCTACCGAAACATACGTTTTCGGCGTAATTTAGACCTAAACACTAGCTAACATACGTTTGGGTGTCATTCAGACCAAAACCCTACCGACACATACGCTTTGGGTGTAATTCAGACCGACACATTCGTTTTGGATGTATTTCAGACCGAAACTCTACCGAAACATAGTTTTGGGCGTAATTGAGACCTAAACACTAGCTAACATACGTTTGGGTGTCATTCAGACCGAAACCCTACCGACAAATACGCTTTGGATGTAATTCAGACAGACACATTCGTTTTGGATGTATTTCAGACCGAAACTCAACCGAAACATACGTTTTGGGCGTAATTTAGGCCTTAAACACTAGCTAACATACGTTTGGGTGTCATTCAGACCGACACATTCGTTTTGGATGTATTTCAGGCCGAAACTCTAACGAAACATAAGTTTGGGGCGTAATTTAGACCTAAACACTAGCTAACATACGTTTGGGTGTCATTCAGACTGAAACCCTGCCGACATATACGCTTTGGGTGTAATTCAGACCGACACATTCGTTTTGGATGTGTTTCAGTCCGAAACTCTACTGAAACATGCGCTTTGGGCGTAATTTAGACCTAAACACTAGCTAACATACGTTTGGGTGTCATTCAGACCGAAACCCTACCAACACATACGTTTTTTAGTGTAATACAGATTGACACATTCGTGTGCGATGAATTTCAGGCCGAAACTCTACCGAAACATACGTTTTGGGCGTAATTTAGACCTAAACACTAGCTAACATACGTTTGGGTGTCATTCAGACCGAAACCCTACCGACATACACGCTTTGGGTGTAATTCAGACCGATACATTCGTTTTGGATGTATTTCAGACCGACACATTCGTTTTGGATGTATTTCAGACCGAAACTCTACCGAAACATACGTTTTCGGCGTAATTTAGACCTAAACACTAACTAACATACGTTTGGGTGTCATTCAGATCGAAACCCTACCGACCCATACGCTTTGGGTATAATGCAGACCGAAACATTTGCTAACATTCGTTTTGGATGTATTTCAGACCGAAACTCTACCGAAACATACGTTTTGGGCGTAATTTAGACCTAAACACTAGCTGACATACGTTTGGGTGTCATTCAGACCGAAACCCTACCGACATATACGCTTTGGGTGTAATTCAGACCGACACATTCGTTTTGGATGTATTTCAGTCCGAAACTCTACCGAAACATACGTTTTGGGCGTAATTTAGACCTAAACACTAGCTAACCTACGTTTGGGTGTCATTCACACCGAAACCCTACCGACACATACGCTTTGGGTGTAATGCAGACCGAAACACTTGCTAACATTCGTTTTGGATGTATTTCAGACCGAAACTCTACCGAAACATACGTTTTGGGCGTAATTTAGACCTAAACACTAGCTAACATACGTTTGGGTGTCATTCAGACCGAAACCCTACCGACATATACGCCTTGGGTGTAATTCAGACCGACACATTCGTTTTGGATGTATTTCAGTCCGAAACTCTACCGAAACATACGTTTTGGGCGTAATTTAGACCTAAACACTTGCTAACCTACGTTTGGGTGTCATTCACACCGAAACCCTACCGACACATACGCTTTGGGTGTAATTCAGACAGACACATTCATTTTGGATGTATTTCAGACCGAAACTCTATCGAAACATACGTTTTGGGCGTAATTTAGACCTAAACACTAGCTAACATACGTTTGGGTGTCATTCAGACGGAAACCCTACCGACACATAGGCTTTGGGTGTAATTCAGACCGACACATTCGTTTTGGATGTATTTCAGACCG
>CAXHSH010000240.1:0-14366 GCA_964019135.1 Arenicola marina
AGGACCATGTGAAGGCGACAAGATCATTAATCATTATCAATGATGATCGATCACTACTCGACGGCCATATTGTGTGGTATCGATTGCGTCTCGCTATTACGTCCGCGCGTGATAAATGAGTCTGTAGAGTTTTATGCCAGATCGTTGAATTTACTGGCTCCATGACGTATGATACACTGGTATATACAGAATCTTTTTTGGTATAGGCTTTATGTCAATTCAATTGAAAAAATATTCAAAATAGCGAATCTGCATATGGTGCTTTAAATGTATAGACTGGACAGCTAATGAGCTGAGTCCCTTGTATTAAAGAATTGACTGGAAGTACTGCGCCATAGTTACCCCAAAGCGATATTAAATTATACCATTGTTCGTCCCATGAATAATTCCCTGTGCGGAGTGTACATTTTTGATACTAGCATATCATTCACTAAGAATCTTAATTGGCTCTTTGAGTTTAAGAGAGAAATATATATCCTCCTATTACTCCTAGCATGGAAAATCAGACTAATATTCTGTTCAGTATGTCAGTAACTGGGTGGTGTTCGTTATTAATCACGAATACAGACGGCCTGCTAATGTTTTAGTTCGATTGAACAGTATATATATATTATATTTTATATATATCGAGATGAAAGAACATTGTAACATAATAATCATAGCAGTTGAATTCCTGTATTGGTTGTAATTGAGGTCTAACTGCTGAAAACATCAAGACGAAGCTTTAGTTTCAGTGATTAATTGCAAAAACCAAGACACTGGCGTTGACAGATATTTGGGATTGACCAGAGGGATGGGCAGGACGGTTACACGCCCAGAGCGTGACTAGATGATAATATTGTACACAGGTCGATCCCACACGTTTCGTTATATTTCGAAACGATAACTCATTCTAAAACAAGTAGCTCATTCGGAAGCAACGACTCATTCGGAAGCAATTACTCGCCACTTTGTAACAATTACTCGCCATTTTGACACAATTACTCACCATTCTGTGACAGTTACTCGCCATTTTGTAACACTTACCCGCCATTCTGGTAAGGAGAATGCCCATGTAACAGTACATTCTTGAAAGAGAACTGCTGAAAACACCAAGACGAAGCTTCAGTTTCAGTGATTAATTGCAAAAACCAAGACACTGGCGTTGACAGATATTTGGGATTGACCAGAGGGATGGGCAGGACGGTTACACGCCCAGAGCGTGACTAGATGATAATATTGTACACAGGTCGATCCCACACGTTTCGTTATATTTCGAAACGATAACTCATTCTAAAACAAGTAGCTCATTCGGAAGCAACGACTCATTCGGAAGCAATTACTCGCCACTTTGTAACAATTACTCGCCATTTTGACACAATTACTCACCATTCTGTGACAGTTACTCGCCATTTTGTAACACTTACCCGCCATTCTGGTAAGGAGAATGCCCATGTAACAGTACATTCTTGAAAGAGAACTGCTGAAAACACCAAGACGAAGCTTCAGTTTCAGTGATTAATTGCAAAAACCAAGACACTGGCGTTGACAGATATTTGGGATTGACCAGAGGGATGGGCAGGACGGTTACACGCCCAGAGCGTGACTAGATGATAATATTGTACACAGGTCGATCCCACACGTTTCGTTATATTTCGAAACGATAACTCATTCTAAAACAAGTAGCTCATTCGGAAGCAACGACTCATTCGGAAGCAATTACTCGCCACTTTGTAACAATTACTCGCCATTTTGACACAATTACTCACTATTCTGTGTCAATTACTCGCCATTTTGTAACAATTACTCGCCATTTTGTAACAATTACTGGTCACTTTGTAACAATTACTCGCCATTTTGACACAATTACTCACTATTCTGTGACAATTACTCGCCATTTGTAACAATTAGTCGCCACTTTGTAACAATTACTCGCCATTTGACACAAATACTCACCATTCTGTGACAATTACTCGCCACTTTGTAACACTTACCCGCCATTCTGGTAAGGAAAATGCCCATGTAACAGTACATTCTTGAAAAAGAATGTACGAGGTCGGTCCATCTTTCACTTTAGAACCCACGAAATGTATCATTGTAGCAATGATAGGGTTGAGTCATACGTGAGCTAAGCTGAAACAATGGTTCGCCCTGACGTGGAAGAACGTCGGACCCTGCAGCCACAAGTCAGTTTATCTATAGATTGCAAGAATGAAGTGTTTCGCATCAATGCGCGTGGGCTACTTCACATGGATCATGTGTCATTATACAGACGATAATTGTCATTTGAATGTGGAATATGATACAATCGTTCAATCGTTATTGGATTCTGAAAGGATATGATACGCAGCGATGTTGCGATGGTGTTTGAAACAAAACTCAGTGCGTTGTTAATGGAAAGGATAAGATATGAGTTTTGTGGGATTCACGAGAAAGAAAAATGATTTCTAGTGTGAGTATAGGATATAAGGAAATGTCGGTATGTATTTTGCATTCGAATTTACATATGATCTGAAATTCTGTTTCGAGAAATGGATTTTGTGATCTACGCTTGTTTTGAAGGTCTGTTTTTGCTGAGGCTTTCCATCGGGTGTCAAGCTTGCAGTTCATCATTCATTATGGTTGTCAATTTCGTAACAGAAGGATGATTGTTCAGCAAGGAAATAGTTTGGTCTATCTCTCCCCTCTTTCTCCTTGAGTCAACCACAATTTATCAGCTCGCTAAAACAGTACATTTAAAAAATTAATGTACAGTTTAGACAATAGGATGACGTCATAACAGTACTTTAACTCGCCATTCTAAAACAATTACTTGCCATTCTAAAGCAATTTTTCGCCATTATGAAACAATTGGTTTCTACTTTTTTAAACCTCATTTAAAAAATATATATTGGTCACGAAGTATCTCATACCTTTAGTATACAGTTGTTAATATATACAAAATAAGTAAAAATGTATATCTTTATCTTTATAAAAGCAGGATGTGTCACTGACGTATCAGAAAAATTACTCCGAGAAGAACCTACCTTTGCTAACAAACAGTTTAAATCCATATAGGACGAAGGCGGTCTCATTAGTGCATTAAAAATACATACACATGCCCACATTCTATAAATTGATAGTTCTATTGGCTAAAAACTTTACAAATTGTTATTTCCTTGAACTATCGAAAGCCCATATTTTGGATTTTAGATTCGGCCACATGTTTCCATGTAATCCATCTAATTTTTTTGTTGCTTATCAGGAGGTCTTCCAGACGTATTGGTTGGCACACTAGAACGCAAATCAATAGGTCTAGGGTTCGAATCCGGGACCGAGAAGCAAACACCCAAGCTGGAGCACCTTTCTGTCATCCATTCATCATTCAGCGTTCCGGGAGGTTCGTTGCCTTTGTGCACTGACGAGATATTGGCGTTCCTGCGCCTGTTGGTTTCAGCGATAGACTCATTCAGTCGCCAGCCGCGGTCGTGTTCACTCCAAACTTAGCGAAGCATAATGAAAAACACGAAAAAATCGGTGCAGGTCGGTGGACGTACGGCGTCATGTTGAAGTTCGTATCGCCGAACCCCGACGCGCGCATCGATCATATGAGAAATGCCATGTCATTGCGCCAGCTGCACGGTTGGGATGGGATCAATGCTCTGGTGGTTCTACCCACAGAGTAAACACTGGTTTGTTGTCCATCGTTGGTTTTTTTAGCATTCGAACCTCAATTTAAACTCGCGTATCGGTTTACAGATTGCAACGCTTGTTTTCTCGGAGTAACATGAAAAGTTCGGGCGTTTTTCGCTCACGGTCGTCACATTTGTTTTTAAAAGCAAAAAAAATCCTCGATTCTAATCGGTGTTCCTGCACGGCCAATTGCAACATAAGTTCATGCGGCCGTGACGTTTATCAGTATATATATATATATATATATAGCCGAAAGTGCGACGCCGGTCTATAGTTTTGCTTGGAAATTCGCCATTTTCTGTTTATGTTTTCCAGTCTCGATATTGGCAATTTTACCTAGCAGCTTGTTTCATCCCCCCACCCCCGACCACCCCGACAGCCCCCCCCCGACCCGATCCCCCCTTTCCCCCCTCCCCCACCCCTTCCCTTCGGTTTTCTTAGGAAATTAACGGTTCGGCCAGCAGCAAATTTTCCGTTATTGGCCCTTCCGATTTTTTGCATTCCGATTCTTGAAGTTCCGCTGTTTACATGGAGATTCCTTCATCCCCTCTTTCCTACAATAATGCTTGGTCACTGTACCCGCCACCCCCCCCCCCCCCAACTTACAGCGCTCGCATTGAGCGCTCTGACCAGCAGAGAGCCTAACGTGGATAAAGATCCTATGTTCTTCTTCTCAAAGAGTAGGGGGTTACCCCGGGGACATGGCTCCACTTTCCCCTCTTTCTCCCAGTATGTATTGGTATCTTAAACAATAGATTATATAAATGGGCAGAGGAAACAAAAAAGACAGCGAAGTACCGCGGATCCTATATCTTCTCACTGTATGGATTAGGACAGAAATACCTATGTAGAGGGAGAGGGTTGTTGTCTATTTGTCGATTTTTCTAAGGCCTTCGACTCTGTACTTAATTTGTTCCTCTTTCGCAGATTGATCAAATCGGGCGTTCATTGTAATTTTGTTAATGTCATACGGTCTATGTATGAAAATCTAGAATCCTGTTTTTCAAACTCCATAAGGGTTAACAGAATTTTGTAACTGCAAAACTGGTACTCGGCAAGATTGCATGATAAGCCCTTTGTTATTTCTTTTATATCTTAACCAATTTATTGACTTGTGCAAGAGTAAGGTTGCCAAGGAGTGTGTTTAGATGTAAAATGTCCTAATGGTTGTCTTATGTTGTATGCGGATGACCTGATACAGTGCTCGGATCTTGTGTCAGTTAGATGAACTTAATAACTATTGTAAAATGGCAGGAATAAATGTTAACTTTGACAAAACTAGAATAATTGTGTTTAGGAATGGCGGTGTCATACGTAATGATGAAAAGTGGTTCTTTAATGGTACAACAATTGAAAGAGTAACGTATTACAAGTATTTGGGTCTGATTGTTAGCTCAAGACTGATGTGGACGAAGGGAGTAGAAACCCTGTCCCTTTAAGCCCCAAAAGTGGTTAATATAATTAAACAAATCGTATATAAATGTGATGGGGTTTCTCCAAAGATGGCATTTGGCCTGTTTGACAAAATGGTACTGCCAATACTCAAGTATTCGGCTGAAGCTTGGGGGTATATAGTTTATGACAATATCGAAAGAGTACAAATAAAATACTGCAAATGTATCCTAGGTGTATCCAGCAGTAACAAGTAATGGCGCTGTCTTAGGAGGATGCGGACGTAAACCGCTGTATATTCATCATTTTGTAAAGTGTGTTAAATACTGGTTAAAACTCACTCGTATGGACAACAGTAGACTCCCAAAATGTGTTTATAATCTGCTTCTTCGTCAAGACGAACATGGTAAGCTTAACTGGGTATCAGAAGTGAGGCTGCTATTGTCTAGATATGGATTTGATGAGGCATTTATATATCAGGGAGTGCAAATAAAGAATGGGTCAGTAGTATTAATGAAAATTTAAGGCTAAGGTCATACTCTGCTTACAAGACACTGTTAGAACCTGAAGTATACCTATATGTTATTACTATTAGAAAATATTTAGTTGTCTTAAGTAAATTTAGATGTTCAAATCATGACTTAGCAATTGAAGTTGGAAGACGCACAGGAATCCCAGTATACCTAAGAATTTGTCATTTTTGTTCACTTAATGAAGTAGAAGTTGTAGAAGACGAGTTTCATTTTGTCTGTGAATGCCCACAATACCAGGAGCTTAGAAGTCGATACCTTCCTAATGTTAACGCGACGAAGTCATATTTCCTAACTCTAATGAAAACAAAAAATCAAGATACTCTCCATAAATTAAATCGTTATATATACCATGCTCTGCTTCTGCGACGAACAATGTTATCTTTATGTGACTGATGTACATAATTACCTCGTTATTGTTTCTTTTGTTTTGTACCTTGGGCCTGAGGCCATTTGGTTATAAATAAACTAAACCTGTAACCTAACCATTGACGCGACATAATCAGAAGTGGTTAAAGTGTCCTCAATATGCAAGCAACCAAGCAGCGCACCCTCCCCCCCCCCTCCCCCCACGCACGCCCACCCACACACGCCCACCCGCCGATACGGCATAGCGTCGTGGCTATGTTTAAAAGCAATATACTTACATGCGCCATCTAAGATTTGTTACATTTTAGAATCAAGACTAAAAGTATCTCAAAAATTATGAAGCATAGGTTTTGTATCTCTTTGAGTCTGTAAAACAAACATTTCAACATAAAACTGCGCGGTTTATTTATATCGCAAGCGGACGTGATAGCGGGCCTCAGTCGACAACACACACAAAATACCGAACAGCGAACAGGCGCGTAGGGATATAAAGCCGGCCACCAACTTCAAATTCCGGTGACCAAAATGCTTCTTTTCGGATAGCCCACAGGCTTTCAGGATTTAAATTCAAGACAGAATATACTTATTTGACATGGAGAAGAGGTTGGTAACACAACAAAAATCAGAATATATTGCTTTAATGAGTGGCTTTGCCGTGATTTTGTCTCCACCGTCTCAGAAGAGCTTTAAAAGGTGTCTGAGTTACTGACTCACCCACACCGTGTATCATGACTGAGCTAATTTACGTGACTAAAATATTAATGTTGAGTCACGCAAATATGATATAATTATTCGCATCAAGGACTACGCAGAAAGAGAGAGAGAGAGAGAGGACGGGGGGCGGGGGGGGGGGGGGGGTGCACGGGGTTGCACCCAGTCATTAGAGTAAAAAAAAGAAATTTCACTATGAAAATCTAGACATCTAGGGGAAAGCATTATTAATACCGTTAAAGTTGAGAAAGACACACGCACTGTTAAAGTGTTAGGGAGGGCCAGTACCACTATATCAGTAATCTTACATCTGGGTCTGCCACCCATCAACAGTTATTAGGCTGCTATTGTGAAAACCAAATAATAGCCAATGCTCTAAGTACATGGTAGTAAAGTCATGAAAATATCAATGATTTTTTTTTTCACCTCCAAACAATATTAATTTTGCGTTACAAATACGGATAAACCTTCCCCAATCTGTGTCCAATCTGTTACTCGTGTGCCACCATGCATGGTAAAGGCCAACGTCTTTGTATTATTAGTAGAATTACACAGTCACCTGTTATACACTCAGCTATCTCTGCATAGAGATAGATCCATAAAGCTGATCCTTAGCAAATTGTGAGTAGAATGTGATATACCCAAGTCTATACACAGGGCCGCCGTGTGCTCGCGCCTGTATCGATCTCTACCGTTACTGTCACCAGCTTTCCACCTATAGCGTCTATATATCTGTCAGTTACGGTCATCGTTGAGTGATGGTTATATGTTCTGTATGTTATATTTGTTTGTTTACGCTTAGCATAGTTCTCTACATATTATAATAATATTGGACTGAGTAAGAGTATAAATGATAAAGATTATATTGTTCAATCATATTCAATTATATTATTTAACTTGAAGTCACTTATAAGCCATGATGGCTGGGTGAGCTGTATTTTTCTGTTATTTGTGTTGCGTGTATATTGTATTATGGAGCTCACAAGTGACTATAATAAACGAAATATCTATCTATCTATCTATCTATCTACGGTCACCTTTGCTTTTCTGTTACGGTCTTCATTGGGTAGCCGCCGACAAGATTCAGATACGGCATCATGGCAAAAACGCTCGAATGTTCTAACAATGCAAATGATAGTACTAAAAATTAAAGCACAACAAAACTTGAAGGAAATTTCTATCGAAAGGACATCAGCGATGACATGTTTTGTTATCGTTTTACCGCGAATTGACGTTTCAGTTGACAATCCCTCCGCTATCTTTGGTTGACCGTATCTGCGGTTACCAGGTTACGGGCCGCCGTTTGGGTACACTGATGCACCCAACCAAGTATGCCTCGCACCATTTCAACACGGAAAGATTTTGGTTGGTTGACCGTATCTGCGGTTACCAGGTTACGGGCCGCCGTTTGGGTACAGTGATGCACCCAACCAAGTATGCCTCCCACCATTTCAACGGAAAGCTTTGAAGGGTAACAGGGACAGCCGCATGTAGCTGAAACTTCGCATAATGTTACACATATATGTCACTATATATGCATACATTTATATATATATATATATACCACACGGGTTTATCATGACGCCATTTTTAACCCCATATATATGGACACCGATCCACGTGCCGCTATAGGCTCACAGGTGGCCAGAGCATTCATGGCGAGCGCTCTGACCCACTGAGCTACCGCGCCGGCCCCCACGGCAGATGAGAATCGCGCAGTCTGTCATACCTCAGATGTACGAGATAGCCCCTGAGGGGGGGGGGGGGGGGGAGGGCATTAAGTGCCTGAAATAGCCCAACGAGATGGGCGGTTCTCAGAAAATGGCTATAAACTGCGCAAATGCTCTCAAACAGTTCCTTAATATATGGTATCATGTTTTATTTCGGTTTTGCGTGGCGGGGAGAGCTCGGAGGGTGGGGGTGGAGAATGACGTGCGGGGGGAGGGGGGGGGGCGTGGGTGGAGGAGGGAATGGCGTGCTTCAGGCGACATGGCTCCCCCTGGGTATGAAGCTCGTACACAGGTGGCCGTTTCCATGGATACTCTTGTGGAGGGGAGGGAGGTGGGGGGGGGGGGGGTAGAGATCTATATCTTATTCTTATTGTAGCATCGTGATTGTGACTGAGAAACAAAATCCTTCACAGCTCAGTTGGAAAACGGAAAACAAAGTTCACCTTTAATAACGCAATAAATTGTGAATAAGTATGTATTAAATTAATAAACATATATTAAATACTTCCGTGACGTCAGCATGTGACATTTGACGTCAACAAGTGAGATGTGACGTCAGCAGGTGACATGTGAGGTAAGCAGGGGGTATATAACGTCAGCAAAAAGCATGTGACGTCAGCAGATTGCACGTGACGTAAGCAGGTAACATTTGACGTCAGCAGGTGATATGTGACGTCAGCAGGTGACATGTGACGTCGGCAGGTGGCATGTGACGTCATCAGGTGGCATGTGACGTCAGCAGGTGGCATGTGACGTCAGCAGGTGGCATGTAACGTCATCAGGTGGCATGTAACGTCATCAGGTGGCATGTCACGTCATCAGGTAGCATGTGACGTCAGCAGGTGGCATGTGACGTCATCAGGTGGCATGTGATGTCAGTAGGTGGCATGTGACGTCAGCAGGTGGCATGTGACGTCATCAGGTGGCATGTGACGTCAGCAGGTGGCATGCGACGTAGCCAGCTTGTAGTTCTCCGCACTGATAACGGGTTGCTTACACTTGAGTATTACGGGTATTTTATCAGCATTTAGAACCAGGAAGAGACGCATGAATTTCAACTATAATATTAATATACCAATTTATATTGGACCACTTAACGCTTTCATGGATAAAGATCCTATAACTATAATATAGTCTTTTTGTGGTTGGTATCACCATATGTTTTGTTATTTGATGCATATTTTAAAATACTACAAATAATATACCGATTTACCCATTATTATTTTTTAATGCGCAGTTTGTTATAACGTTCTGGCAGCATTAGCTGTTTTGAGCAGTTAGTTTGAAATTGATAGGCTGTTCGCCGGGCCAGTTCTATTCCAAATGTATTTGAGTCGTCGGTTAGACGGGTCAATACAAGAATGTATGCACGTGTGTCGGTAGCAACGTAAAGTGGAGGTGGTGGTGGTGCGGAGGAGGGGGGGGGGGGTGGAGGGGTTGCTCACCTACCTACCCAGCCGTCGGGGTGGCCCAGTGCAAGCAAAACCCGTTTTATTGTTTCGTTTTTTTTCTCGGCGACAGAACAACCCCACTACCCCTAACCAACACCCCCCCCCCCCACCCTCCTCCTTTACCAGTAGGAGAAATCATCGACGGGCTTTAACAGCAAGCGAATGTGTCGTGCGGATGGAGGATGGGATGGGGTCTCCCTGCCCTTTGTCTTACACCCCCCCCCCCCCTAACGCATCCATCCCTCCAGCCACCACTCGGTGCGCCCATTTCTCCGCACCGCCCCCCCCCCCCACCCTCCCTCCTCTCTCCACAGTCCGCCTCCCTCCTCTCTCCCCACCTGATTCGCTCTACCCACCGCTGCTCCACCTCAAACCCGACTGCAACCTCCCGCCAACCCCGGCACTCACAGCCCGCCCGCCCGCCCGCCAGCCGGCCAGCCCGGCCTCCACCCCCATCCACGCCAACGCCCCTGCGGACGCCGATCCGACGAATTCCTGGAACCCAATCGCTATTCAGCGAAACAGTTCTTGGAAATCTCGCGTCTCTCGCCGCCTGATAGATTGGCAAGGAGGGGTGAGGTGTAGGGGCGGGGGGGGGGGGGTAGTGACGAGGCGACGGCTGCTGGGCACATACAAAACGAGCGGGGATGGGAGGTGTGATACAGGGGGGCTGTAGGAGAGGAGGGGAGGGGAGGGGAGGGGCGGGGAGGGGAGGGGAGGGGATGGGAGAATAAGGTGGGGTGAGGGGTGGGGGTCGAGGAGGCTATTAGTGTAGCTATAACTGTAGCCGGCGCGCGGTTTGAGTTGAGGTGACGGAGGTTTGCGGTGGAGGTGACGGAGGTTTGCGGTGGAGATCATTATCACGTTGGTATTTCTGATGAAAGTCCTTCACCACCCTGTACCACCCCCCCCCCATCCTTACGCTCCCTGCGGACCGCGTTCACCCCATCCCCACCCCCACTCCCCACCCCTACACACACGCAGGCCAGACACCTCCATTACCCTACCCTAAATTACGAGCACACAGTTTATACAAGAAGGTGTACATCCTTCTCATATCTCACATCGCTGTATGCATCACGCCGCCCTCCCCCCCCCTCCCCACTCCCACCCCTACCCCAACCCAGCCCCGTAATGCTCAGAACATGGACTGCGCCGCTTAATGCCCACCACCAGCCACCCTCGTCTCCCCACCCCAGCCCATCAATTCCTCTCCCCCCACCCCAATCCCACCAATGCCACCCCTTACTCTCTCCCTTACCCTCTCCCCGCACCCCACCAACCGAATCTCACCAATCCCACCCTCACTTTTCCCCGCGCACCCCACCTGACCCCGGCCATCACACCACTCTCACCCCGCACCCTCTCACCCAAACCCCCACTGCACAACCCTTACCCCCCTCCCCTCCTTCCCACCCTGCCCTCTACCCCCTCACCCCTACCCCTTGCCCCCATCCCCTTCTCCAAACCCTCACCTTCTACCCCATGCCCCCTACCCCATACCCCCCTGGCCCCTACCCCTACCCCTACCCCTGCCCCTACACCCTGCCCCTACCACAAACCCTCACCTTCTACCCCTGCCCCCTACCCCCCTTCCCCTACCCCTACCCCTTGCCCCCTACCCCTACCCCCTGCCCCCTGCTCCATACCCATACCCCCTAGTCGCTGCCTGTCCCACTCCGCCTAGCCGCCGCCCAGGGCCCTAATCTTCGCCGGTGGTTCCTCATAGCCCCCTCCACCCTCCTTCTCCCCCCCCCCCGTCTCCACCTTCCAGACCAGACATCTGTCTGTGGAACACTGTGGTGTAGAGGAGGAGGAGGAGGGAGGAGGAGGGGGAGGAGGAGGGGAGGGAGGGGGAGGAGACGGAGGGGAGGAGGAGGAGGGGGAGGGGGGAAGGGAGGGGGGCGGAGGAGGAACGACACGTGGACCCGCTACGTCGGAAGCTAAATCACGCTGTCGCGTAGCCCACTAGCTCTCACCCTCACACCACAGTCTATTCGTTACTTCACTGTTCGCCACGCTATCTGCCAGTCACGTCGTCCTCCTGCCACAGACTTACCCTGGTATACGGCCTAACGCGACCTCCTGCCACAGACTTACCCTGGGATACGCCTAACGCGACCTCCTGCCAGAGACTTACCCTGGGATACGGCCTAACGCGACTCCTGCCACAGACTTACCCTGGGATACGGCCTAACGCGACCTCCTGCCAGAGACTTACCCTGGGATACGGCCTAACGCGACCTCCTGCCACAGACTTACCTGGATACGGCCTAACGCGACCTCCTGCCAGAGACTTACCCTGGGATACGGCCTAACGCGACCTCCTGCCAGAGACTTACCCTAAGATACGGCCTAACGCGACCTCTGCCAGAGACTTACCCTGGGATACGGCCTACGCGACTCTGCCACAGACTTACCCTGGGATACGGCCTGACGCGACCTCCTGCAGAGACTTACCCTGGGATACGGCCTGACGCGACCTCCTGCCAGAGACTTACCCTGGGATACGGCCTAACGCGACCTCCTGCCACAGACTTACCCTGGGATACGGCCTAACGCGACCTCCTGCCAGAGACTTACCCTGGGATACGGCCTAACGCGACCTCCTGCCACAGACTTACCTGGGATACGGCCTAACGCGACCTCCTGCCACAGACTACCCTGGGATACGGCCTGACGCGACCTCCTGCCAGAGACTTACCCTGGGATACGGCCTAACGCGACCTCCTGCCACAGGACTTACCCTGGGATACGGCCTAACGCGACCTCCTGCACAGACTTACCCTGGATACGGCCTAACGCGACCTCCTGCCAGAGACTTACCCTGGATACGCCTAACGCGACCTCCTGCCAGAGACTTACCCTGGGATACGGCGTAACGCGACCACCTGCCAGAGACTTACCTTGGTATACGGCCTAACGCGACCTCCTGCCAGAGACTTACCCTGGGATACGGCCTACGCGACCTCCTGCCAGAAACTTACCCTGGGATACGGCCTAACGCGACCTCCTGCCAGAGACTTACCCTGGGATACGGCGTAACGCGACCACCTGCCAGAGACTTACCTTGGTATACGGCCTAACGCGACCTCCTGCCAGAGACTTCCCTGGGATACGGCCTAACGCGACCTCCTGCCACAGACTTACCCTGGGATACGGCCTAACGCGACCTCCTGCCACAGACTTACTCTGAGATACGGCCTAACGCGACCTCCTGCCAGAGACTTACCTTGGTATACGGCCTAACGCGACCTCCTGCCAGAGACTTACCCTGGGATACGGCCTAACGCGACCTCCTGCCACAGACTTACCCTGGGATACGGCCTAACGCGACCTCCTGCCACAGACTTACCCTGGGATACGGCCTAACGCGACCTCCTGCCAGAGACTTACCCTGGATACGGCCTAACGCGACCTCCTGCCACAGACTTACCCTGGGATACGGCCTAACGCGACCTCCTGCCAGAGACTTACCCTGGGATACGGCCTAACGCGACCTCCTGCCAGAGACTTAGCCTGGGATACGGCCTAACTGCCATGGGCTAACCGCCATGGCTAACTGCCATGGGCTAACTGCCATGGCCTAACTGCCATGGGCTAACTGCCATGGCCTAACTGCCATGGGCTAACTGCCATGGCCTAACTGCCATGGGATACGGCCTAACGCAGGATCGCTTCGTCGCCCTATGATGACAACATGTGATTGGTCAAGACTTCCTGAATCAGGTTGGTGTGTGTCTGGATAGGTATTGGCATTCCGCAAGACCAATCGAAGACTTCGCAAATCGCAGTTCGGATTTTTGTCGCTGGGAGTTTTTGGTTAATTAACTTGCTAACTTGTAGGACCCATCTCCAGTCCCAAGGTGAGTTTGGCGACTGACAGAAACAGTTTCACGTTGTTCACACAGCACGTTTGAGATAACCGTTTGATAATATAACTAGACGGTCAAGCAAAGCTTGAGAAGGAAGACGAAAATTGGGTTATGAGAATTCGACTATGTTAAGGCCCATTTCATGACGTTGGCATGGCACGCCGTCAGTCATTTGGCGTATCGAGGCTTTATAATGGGCTTGGGCATGTTAAAGTGTGATTATTTGCCAGCGTCGAAACTACTGGTTCGATTTCGATGCATTTGGCATACATGATGTCAGTAACATGGGTACATATTCCACCACATATGAGTCATCTACCTGCATTTATGTAGTCACAGCGAATTTTTTGGACTTTCGTCACTGTCAAAATTAATCATCCAATAACTCGAAAACTATAAATGTGAGGTGAAATATCAGGGCACATTACTTTGTGCCTGTCTCTGAAGAATACCCTGAAACAAACCGTGAATCTCTAGACCTTATATAATATTAACGAAGTTACTCGAAAAACATGTTTCGTAACCTTGACCCTGATGTGACCTTGACCTTGGAAGCGCGATCTTGATCAATATAGTACTTTGCGCCTAAATACTAATGTCATGTCTCACGCAATATGTCGTTTGTCCCCTTCATGGAGCAATTGAGTAGGCCATTTT
>CAXHSH010000241.1:0-35000 GCA_964019135.1 Arenicola marina
AAACACTCGGTTTTACGGATATACTACTCAAAACGCTCGGTTCTATCTACATGATGTACAAAAAACTCGCTTTTAGCAACATACAACTGTAACACACCATCTTCCAGCATTACACTTGAACAGTAATGTTGGAAGATGGTGAGCTACCGTTGTATATTGATAAAAGCGAGTTATTTGTACAGCAGGTCGATAGAACCGAGCGTTTTGTGTAGTATATACTTAAAACCGAGTGTTTTGTGTGGTATCTAAATAAAATCGAGTGTTTTTGGTTGTGTATTAGTAAAATCGGGTGTGTTTGCGTACTATGTCGGTAGAACCGAGTGTTTTTGTTAATAAAATGACTAAATCATGTCTGTTTGTGTCATATATCGTTGGAACAGAGTGTTTTATGTAGTATATTGCTAGATCCGACTGTTTTGAGTAGTGTATCGCTCGTATCGAGCGTTTTGATAAGTGTAATACTGGAGTTTTGTGTGTTACCCTGATATATCGTTAAAACCGAGTGTTCTGTACAGTTTGTCGCTACACCTGGGGGTTTCGTGTAGTATATCGCTAAACCAGGTTGTTTTCAGTAGCATATCACCAGAACCGAATGTTGTTGGTAGTGTAATACTAGAATCGGACGTGTTTACGTACTATGTCAGTAGCACCGAGTGTTTTGGTTAATAAAATGATCAAATCATGTTTGTTTGTGTTGTATATTGCTAGAACCGAGTGTTTATATGGTATATCGCTCGTGCCGACTGTTTTGTGTAGTGTTTCGTTAGATCTGAGAGCTTTAAGTGGTAGCATATCGCAAGAGTCGACTGTTTTGAGTAGCATTTGGGTCGTTCCGAGTGTTTTGGTAAGTGTCATGCTGGAAGATGATGTGTTACCGTTGTATATTGCCAAAATCGCGTTTTTTGTACAGCATGTCGAGAGAACCGAGCGTTTTGCGTAGTATATCCGTAAAACCAAGAGTTTTATGTGGTATATAATTAAAACCTAGTGTTTTGAGTAGTATATGGGTAGAACAGGGTGTTTTGGATAATAACATGATCAAATCATGTTTCTTTGTGTTGTATATCGCTGGAACCGACTGTTTTATATAGTATATCGCAAGAACCGACTGTTTTGAGTAGTGTATCGCTCGTATCGAGCGTTTTTATCAGTGTAATACTGGAATTTTGTGTGTTTCCCTGGTATATCGCTAAAACCGAGTGTTCTGTACAGTATGTCGCTACACCTGGGTCTTTTGTGCAGTAAATCGACATATTACGTAAACACACCCGATTCTAGTGTTACACAACCAAAAACACTCGGTTCTAGCGATATACTAATCAAAACACTCATTTTTAGTTATATACCACACAAAACACTCGGTTTTACGGATATACTACACAAAACGCTCGGTTCTATCGATATGATGTACAAAAAACTCGCCTTTAGCAACATACAACTGTAACACACCATCTTCCAGCATTACACTTGAACAGTAATGTTGGAAGATGGTGAGCTACCGTTGTGTATACTTAAAACCGAGTGTTTTGTGTGGTATCTAAATAAAATCGAGTGTTTTTAGTTGTGTATTAGTAAAATCGGGTGTGTTTGCGTACTATGTCGGTAGAACCGAGTGTTTTTGTTAATAAAATGACTAAATCATGTCTGTTTGTGTCGTATATCGTTGGATCAGAGTGTTTTATGTAGTATATTGCTAGATCCGACTGTTTTGAGTAGTGTATCGCTCGTATCGAGCGTTTTGATAAGTGTAATACTGGAGTTTTGTGTGTTACCCTGATATATCGTTAAAACCGAGTGTTCTGTACAGTTTGTCGCTACACCTGGGGGTTTCGTGTAGTATATCGCTAAAACAGGTTGTTTTCAGTAGCATATCACCAGAACCGAATGTTGTTGGTAGTGTAATACTAAAATCGGGCGTGTTTACGTACTATGTCAGTAGCACCGAGTGTTTTGGTTCATAAAATGATCAAATCATGTTTGTTTGTGTTGTATATTGCTAGAACCGAGTGTTTATATGGTATATCGCTCGTGCCGACTGTTTTGTGTAGTGTTTCGTTAGATCTGAGAGCTTTAAGTGGTAGCATATCGCAAGAGTCGACTGTTTTGAGTAGCATTTGGGTCGTACCGAGTGTTTTGGAAAGTGTCATGCTGGAAGATGATGTGTTACCGTTGTATATTGCTAAAATCGCGTTTTTTGTACAGCATGTCGAGAGAACCGAGCGTTTTGCGTAGTATATCCGTAAAACCAAGAGTTGTATGCGGTATATAATTAAAACCTAGTGTTTTGAGTAGTATATGGGTAGAACCGGGTGTTTTGGATAATAAAATGATCAAATCATGTTTCTTTGTTTTGTATATCGCTGGAACCAATTGTTTTATATAGTATAGCGCAAGAACCGACTGTTTTGAGTAGTTTATCGCTCGTATCGAGCGTTTTTATCAGTGTAATACTGGAATTTTGTGTGTTTCCCTGGTATATCGCTAAAACCGAGTGTTCTGTACAGTATGTCGCTACACCTGGTTCTTTTGTGCAGTAAATCGACATAATACGTAAACACACCCGATTCTAGTATTACACAACCAAAAACACTCGGTTCTAGTGATATACTAATCAAAACACTCATTTTTAGTTATATACCACACAAAACACTCGGTTTTACGGATATACTACTCAAAACGCTCGGTTCTATTTATATGATGTACAAAAAACTCGCTTTTAGCAACATACAACTGTAACACACCATCTTCCAGCATTACACTTGAACAGTAATGTTGGAAGATGGTGAGCTACCGTTGTATATTGATAAAAGCGAGTTATTTGTACAGCAGGTCGATAGAACCGAGCGTTTTGTGTAGTATATACTTAAAACCGAGTGTTTTGTGTGGTATCTAAATAAAATCGAGTGTTTTTGGTTGTGTATTAGTAAAATCGGGTGTGTTTGCGTACTATGTCGGTAGAACCGAGTGTTTTTGTTAATAAAATGACTAAATCATGTCTGTTTGTGTCATATATCGTTGGAGCAGAGTGTTTTATGTAGTATATTGCTAGATCCGACTGTTTTGAGTAGTGTATCGCTCGTATCGAGCGTTTTGATAAGTGTAATACTGGAGTTTTGTGTGTTACCCTGATATATCGTTAAAACCGAGTGTTCTGTACAGTTTGTCGCTACACCTGGGGGTTTCGTGTAGTATATCGCTAAACCAGGTTGTTTTCAGTAGCATATCACCAGAACCGAATGTTGTTGGTAGTGTAATACTAGAATCGGACGTGTTTACGTACTATGTCAGTAGCACCGAGTGTTTTGGTTAATAAAATGATCAAATCATGTTTGTTTGTGTTGTATATTGCTAGAACCGAGTGTTTATATGGTATATCGCTCGTGCCGACTGTTTTGTGTAGTGTTTCGTTAGATCTGAGAGCTTTAAGTGGTAGCATATCGCAAGAGTCGACTGTTTTGAGTAGCATTTGGGTCGTACCGAGTGTTTTGGAAAGTGTCATGCTGGAAGATGATGTGTTACCGTTGTATATTGCTAAAATCGCGTTTTTTGTACAGCATGTCGAGAGAACCGAGCGTTTTGCGTAGTATATCCGTAAAACCAAGAGTTTTATGTGGTATATAATTAAAACCTAGTGTTTTGAGTAGTATATGGGTAGAACCGGGTGTTTTGGATAATAAAATGATCAAATCATGTTTCTTTGTATTGTATATCGCTGGAATCGACTGTTTTATATAGTATATCGCAAGAACCGACTGTTTTGAGTAGTGTATCGCTCGTACCGAGCGTTTTTATCAGTGTAATACTGGAATTTTGTGTGTTTCCCTGGTATATCGCTAAAACCGAGTGCTCTGTACAGTATGTCGCTACACCTGGGTCGTTTGTGCAGTAAATCGACATAATACGTAAACACACCCGATTCTAGTATTACACAACCAAAAACACTCGGTTCTAGCGATATACTAATCAAAACACTCATTTTTAGTTATATACCACACAAAACACTCGGTTTTACCTATATACTACACAAAAACGTTGGTTCTATCGACATGATGTACAAAAAACTCGCTTTTAGCAACATACAACTGTAACACACCATCTTCCAGCATTACACTTGGACAGTAATGTTGGAAGCTGGTGTGCTACCGTTGTATATTGATAAAAGCGAGTTATTTGTACAGCAGGTCGATAGAACCGAGCGTTATGTGTAGTATATCCGTAAAACTGAGGGTTTTGTGTGGTATCTAAATAAAATCGAGTGTTTTTGGTTTTGTATTAGTAAAATCGGGTGTGTTTGCGTACTATGTCGGTAGAACCGAGTGTTTTTGTTAATAAAATGACTAAATCATGTTTGTTTGTGTCGTATATCGTTGGAACAGAGTGTTTTATATAGTATATCGCAAGAACCGACTGTTTTGAGTAGTGTATCGCTCGTACCGAGCGTTTTTATCAGTGTAATACTGGAATTTTGTGTGTTTCCCTGGTATATCGCTAAAACCGAGTGTTCTGTACAGTATGTCGCTACACCTGGGTCTTTTGTGCAGTAAATCGACATAATACGTAAACACACCCGATTCTAGTATTACACAACCAACAAACACTCGGTTCTAGCGATATACTAATCAAAACACCTCATTTTTAGTTATATACCACACAAAACACTCGGTTTTACGGATATACTACTCAAAACGCTCGGTTCTATCTACATGATGTACAAAAAACTCGCTTTTAGCAACATACAACTGTAACACACCATCTTCCAGCATTACACTTGAACAGTAATGTTGGAAGATGGTGAGCTACCGTTGTATATTGATGAAAGCGAGTTATTTGTACAGCAGGTCGATAGAACCGAGCGTTTTGTGTAGTATATACTTAAAACCGAGTGTTTTGTGTGGTATCTAAATAAAATCGAGTGTTTTTGGTTGTGTATTAGTAAAATGCGGGTGTGTTTGCGTACTATGTCGGTAGAACCGAGTGTTTTTGTTAATAAAATGACTAAATCATGTCTGTTTGTGTCATATATCGTTGGAGCAGAGTGTTTTATGTAGTATATTGCTAGATCCGACTGTTTTGAGTAGTGTATCGCTCGTATCGAGCGTTTTCATAAGTGTAATACTGGAGTTTTGTGTGTTACCCTGATATATCGTTAAAACCGAGTGTTCTGTACAGTTTGTCGCTACACCTGGGGGTTTCGTGTAGTATATCGCTAAACCAGGTTGTTTTCAGTAGCATATCACCAGAACCGAATGTTGTTGGTAGTGTAATACTAGAATCGGACGTGTTTACGTACTATGTCAGTAGCACCGAGTGTTTTGGTTAATAAAATGATCAAAGCATGTTTGTTTGTGTTGTATATTGCTAGAACCGAGTGTTTATATGGTATATCGCTCGTGCCGACTGTTTTGTGTAGTGTTTCGTTAGATCTGAGAGCTTTAAGTGGTAGCATATCGCAAGAGTCGACTGTTTTGAGTAGCATTTGGGTCGTACCGAGTGTTTTGGAAAGTGTCATGCTGGAAGATGATGTGTTACCGTTGTATATTGCTAAAATCGCGTTTTTTGTACAGCATGTCGAGAGAACCGAGCGTTTTGCGTAGTATATCCGTAAAACCAAGAGTTTTATGTGGTATATAATTAAAACCTAGTGTTTTGAGTAGTATATGGGTAGAACCGGGTGTTTTGGATAATAAAATGATCAAATCATGTTTCTTTTGTGTTGTATATCGCTGGAATCGACTGTTTTATATAGTATATCGCAAGAACCGACTGTTTTGAGTAGTGTATCGCTCGTACCGAGCGTTTTTATCAGTGTAATACTGGAATTTTGTGTGTTTCCCTGGTATATCGCTAAAACCGAGTGCTCTGTACAGTATGTCGCTACACCTGGGTCGTTTGTGCAGTAAATCGACATAATACGTAAACACACCCGATTCTAGTATTACACAACCAAAAACACTCGGTTCTAGCGATATACTAATCAAAACACTCATTTTTAGTTATATACCACACAAAACACTCGGTTTTACCTATATACTACACAAAAACGTTGGTTCTATCGACATGATGTACAAAAAAACTCGCTTTTAGCAACATACAACTGTAACACACCATCTTCCAGCATTAACACTTGGACAGTAATGTTGGAAGCTGATGTGCTACCGTTGTATATTGATAAAAGCGAGTTATTTGTACAGCAGGTCGATAGAACCGAGCGTTTTGTGTAGTATATCCGTAAAACCGAGGGTTTTGTGTGGTATCTAAATAAAATCGAGTGTTTTTGGTTTTGTATTAGTAAAATCGGGTGTGTTTGCGTACTATGTCGGTAGAACCGAGTGCTTTTGTTAATAAAATGACTAAATCATGTTTGTTTGTGTCGTATATCGTTGGAACAGAGTGTTTTATATAGTATATCGCAAGAACCGACTGTTTTGAGTAGTGTATCGCTCGTACCGAGCGTTTTTGTCAGTGTAATACTGGAATTTTGTGTGTTTCCCTGGTATATCGCTAAAACCGAGTGTTCTGTACAGTATGTCGCTACACCTGGGTCTTTTGTGCAGTAAATCGACATAATACGTAAACACACCCGATTCTAGTATTACACAACCAAAAACACTCGGTTCTAGCGATATACTAATCAAAACACTCATTTTTAGTTATATACCCCACAAAACACTCGGTTTTTACGGATATACTACTCAAAACGCTCGGTTCTATCTACATGATGTACAAAAAACTCGCTTTTAGCAACATACAACTGTAACACACCATCTTCCAGCATTACACTTGAACAGTAATGTTGGAAGATGGTGAGCTACCGTTGTATATTGATAAAAGCGAGTTATTTGTCCAGCAGGACGATAGAACCGAGCGTTTTGTGTAGTATATACTTAAAACCGTGTGTTTTGTGTGGTATCTAAATAAAATCGATTGTTTTTGGTTGTGTATTAGTAAAATCGGGTGTGTTTGCGTACTATGTCGGTAGAACCGAGTGTTTTTGTTAATAAAATGACTAAATCATGTCTGTTTGTGTCATATATCGTTGGAACAGAGTGTTTTATGTAGTATATCGCAAGAAGCGACTGTTTTGAGTAGTTTATCGCTCGTAAAGAGCGTTTTTATCAGTGTAATACTGGAATTTTGTGTGTTTCCCTGGTATATCGCTAAAACCGAGTGTTCTGTACAGTATGTCGCTACACCTGGGTCTTTTGTGCAGTAAATCGACATAATACGTAAACACACCCGATTCTAGTATTACACAACCAAAAACACTCGGTTCTAGCGATATACTAATCAAAACACTCATTTTTAGTTATATACCACACAAAACACTCGGTTTTACGGATATACTACTCAAAACGCTCGGTTCTATCTACATGATGTACAAAAAAACTCGCTTTTACGCAACATACAACTGTCACACACCATCTTCCAGCATTACACTTGAACCGTAATGTTGGAAGATGGTGAGCTACCGTTGTATATTGATAAAAGCGAGTTATTTGTACAGCAGGTCGATAGAACCGAGCATTTTGTGTAGTATATACTTAACACCGAGTGTTTTGTGGGGTATCTAAATAAAATCGAGTGTTTTTGGTTGTGTATTACTAAAATCGGGTGTGTTCGATAGAACCAAGCGTTTTGTGTAGTATTTACTTAAAACCGAGTGTTTTGTGTGGTATCTAAATAAAATCGAGTGTTTTTGGTTGTGTATTAGTAAAATCGGGTGTGTTTGCGTACTATGTCGGTAGAACCGAGTGTTTTTGTTATTAAAATGACTAAATCATATCTGTTTGTGTCGTATATCGTTGGAACAGAGTGTTTTATGTAGTATATTGCTAGATCCGACTGTTTTGAGTAGTGTATCGCTCGTATCGAGCGTTTTGATAAGTGTAATACTGGAGTTTTGTGTGTTACCCTGATATATCGTTAAAACCGAGTGTTCTGTACAGTTTGTCGCTACACCTGGGGGTTTCGTGTAGTATATCGCTAAAACAGGTTGTTTTCAGTAGCATATCACCAGAACCGAATGTTGTTGGTAGTGTAATACTAGAATCGGGCGTGTTTACGTACTATGTCAGTAGCACCGAGTGTTTTGGTTCATAAAATGATCAAATCATGTTTGTTTGTGTTGTATATTGCTAGAACCGAGTGTTTATATGGTATATCGCTCGTGTCGACTGTTTTATGTAGTGTTTCGTTAGATCTGAGAGCTTTAAGTGGTAGCATATCGCAAGAGTCGACTGTTTTGAGTAGCATTTGGGTCGTACCGAGTGTTTTGGTAAGTGTCATGCTGGAAGATGATGTGTTACCGTTGTATATTGCCAAAATCACGTTTTTTGTACAGCATGTCGAGAGAACCGAGCGTTTTGCGTAGTATATCCGTAAAACCAAGAGTTTTATGTGGTATATAATTAAAACCTAGTGTTTTGAGTAGTATATGAGTAGAACAGGGTGTTTTGGATAATAAAATGATCAAGTCATGTTTCTTTGTTTTGTATATCGCCGGAATCAATTGTTTTATATAGTATATCGCAAGAACCGACTGTTTTGAGTAGTTTATCGCTCGTACCGAGCGTTTTTATCAGTGTAATACTGGAATTTTGTGTGTTTCCCTGGTATATCGCTAAAACCGAGTGTTCTGTACAGTATGTCGCTACACCTGGGTCTTTTGTGCAGTAAATCGACATAATACGTAAACACACCCGATTCTAGTATTACACAACCAAAAACACTCGGTTCTAGTGATATACTAATCAAAACACTCATTTTTAGTTATATACCACACAAAACACTCGGTTTTACGGATATACTACTCAAAACGCTCGGTTCTATCTACATGATGTACAAAAAACTCGCTTTTAGCAACATACAACTGTAACACACCATCTTCCAGCATTACACTTGAACAGTAATGTTGGAAGATGGTGAGCTACCGTTGTATATTGATAAAAGCGAGTTATTTGTACAGCAGGTCGATAGAACCGAGCGTTTTGTGTAGTATATACTTAAAACCGAGTGTTTTGTGTGGTATCTAAATAAAATCGAGTGTTTTTGGTTGTGTATTAGTAAAATCGGGTGTGTTTGCGTACTATGTCGGTAGAACCGAGTGTTTTTGTTAATAAAATGACTAAATCATGTCTGTTTGTGTCGTATATCGTTGGAACAGAGTGTTTTATGTAGTATATTGCTAGATCCGACTGTTTTGAGTAGTGTATCGCTCGTATCGAGCGTTTTGATAAGTGTAATACTGGAGTTTTGTGTGTTACCCTGATATATCGTTAAAACCGAGTGTTCTGTACAGATGGTCGCTACACCTGGGGGTTTCGTGTAGTATATCGCTAAAACAGGTTGTTTTCAGTAGCATATCACCAGAACCGAATGTTGTTGGTAGTGTAATACTAGAATCGGGCGTGTTTACGTACTATGTCAGTAGCACCGAGTGTTTTGGTTCATAAAATGATCAAATCATGTTTGTTTGTGTTGTATATTGCTAGAACCGAGTGTTTATATGGTATATCGCTCGTGTCGACTGTTTTATGTAGTGTTTCGTTAGATCTGAGAGCTTGAAGTGGTAGCATATCGCAAGAGTCGACTGTTTTGAGTAGCATTTGGGTCGTACCGAGTGTTTTGGAAAGTGTCATGCTGGAAGATGATGTGTTACCGTTGTATATTGCCAAAATCACGTTTTTTGTACAGCATGTCGAGAGAACCGAGCGTTTTGCGTAGTATATCCGTAAAACCAAGAGTTTTATGTGGTATATAATTAAAACCTAGTGTTTTGAGTAGTATATGAGTAGAACAGGGTGTTTTGGATAATAAAATGACCAAGTCATGTTTCTTTGTTTTGTATATCGCCGGAACCAATTGTTTTATATAGTATATCGCAAGAACCGACTGTTTTGAGTAGTTTATCGCTCGTACCGAGCGTTTTTATCAGTGTAATACTGGAATTTTGTGTGTTTCCCTGGCATATCGCTAAAACCGAGTGTTCTGTACAGTATGTCGCTACACCTGGGTCTTTTGTGCAGTAAATCGACATAATACGTAAACACACCCGATTCTAGTATTACACAACCAAAAACACTCGGTTCTAGTGATATACTAATCAAAACACTCATTTTTAGTTATATACCACACAAAACACTCGGTTTTACGGATATACTACTCAAAACGCTCGGTTCTATCTACATGATGTACAAAAAACTCGCTTTTAGCAACATACAACTGTAACACACCATCTTCCAGCATTACACTTGAACAGTAATGTTGGAAGATGGTGAGCTACCGTTGTATATTGATAAAAGCGAGTTATTTGTACAGCAGGTCGATAGAACCGAGCGTTTTGTGTAGTATATACTTAAAACCGAGTGTTTTGTGTGGTATCTAAATAAAATCGAGTGTTTTTGGTTGTGTATTAGTAAAATCGGGTGTGTTTGCGTACTATGTCGGTAGAACCGAGTGTTTTTGTTAATAAAATGACTAAATCATGTCTGTTTGTGTCATATATCGTTGGAACAGAGTGTTTTATGTAGTATATTGCTAGATCCGACTGTTTTGAGTAGTGTATCGCTCGCATCGAGCGTTTTGATAAGTGTAATACTGGAGTTTTGTGTGTTACCCTGATATATCGTTAAAACCGAGTGTTCTGTACAGTTTGTCGCTACACCTGGGGGTTTCGTGTAGTATATCCCTAAACCAGGTTGTTTTCAGTAGCTTATCACCAGAACCGAATGTTGTTGGTAGTGTAATACTAGAATCGGACGTGTTTACGTACTATGTCAGTAGCACCGAGTGTTTTGGTTAATAAAATGATCAAATCATGTTTGCTTGTGTTGTATATTGCTAGAACCGAGTGTTTATATGGTATATCGCTCGTGCCGACTGTTTTGTGTAGTGTTTCGTTAGATCTGAGAGCTTTAAGTGGTAGCATGTCGCAAGAGTCGACTGTTTTGAGTAGCATTTGGGTCGTACCGAGTGTTTTGGAAAGTGTCATGCTGGAAGATAATGTGTTACCGTTGTATTTTGCTAAAATCGCGTTTTTTGTACAGCATGTCGAGAGAACCGAGCGTTTTGCGTAGTATATCCGTAAAACCGAGGGTTTTGTGTGGTATCTAAATAAAATCGAGTGTTTTTGGTTTTGTATTAGTAAAATCGGGTGTGTTTGCGTACTATGTCGGTAGAACCGAGTGTTTTTGTTAATAAAATGACTAAATCATGTTTGTTTGTGTCGTATATCGTTGGAACAGAGTGTTTTATATAGTATATCGCAAGAACCGACTGTTTTGAGTAGTGTATCGCTCGTACCGAGCGTTTTTATCAGTGTAATACTGGAATTTTGTGTGTTTCCCTGGTATATCGCTAAAACCGAGTGTTCTGTACAGTATGTCGCTACACCTGGGTCTTTTGTGCAGTAAATCGACATAATACGTAAACACACCCGATTCTAGCATTACACAACCAAAAACACTCGGTTCTAGCGATATACTAATCAAAACACTCATTTTTAGTTATATACCACACAAAACACTCGGTTTTACGGATATACTACTCAAAACGCTCGGTTCTATCTACACGATGTACAAAAAACTCGCTTTTAGCAACATACAACTGTAACACACCATCTTCCAGCATTACACTTGAACAGTAATGTTGGAAGATGGTGAGCTACCGTTGTATATTGACGAAAGCGAGTTATTTGTACCGCAGGTCGATAGAACCGAGCGTTTTGTGTAGTATATACTTAAAACCGAGTGTTTTGTGTGGTATCTAAATAAAATCGAGTGTTTTTGGTTGTGTATTAGTAAAATCGGGTGTGTTTGCGTACTATGTCGGTAGAACCGAGTGTTTTTGTTAATAAAATGACTAAATCATGTCTGTTTGTGTCATATATCGTTGGAGCAGAGTGTTTTATGTAGTATATTTCTAGATCCGACTGTTTTGAGTAGTGTATCGCTCGTATCGAGCGTTTTGATAAGTGTAATACTGGAGTTTTGTGTGTTACCCTGATATATCGTTAAAACCGAGTGTTCTGTACAGTTTGTCGCTACACCTGGGGGTTTCGTGTAGTATATCGCTAAACCAGGTTGTTTTCAGTAGCATATCACCAGAACCGAATGTTGTTGGTAGTGTAAGACTAGAATCGGACGTGTTTACGTACTATGTCAGTAGCACCGAGTGTTTTGGTTAATAAAATGATCAAATCATGTTTGTTTGTGTTGTATATTGCTAGAACCGAGTGTTTATATGGTATGTCGCTCGTGCCGACTGTTTTGTGTAGTGTTTCGTTAGATCTGAGAGCTTTAAGTGGTAGCATATCGCAAGAGTCGACTGTTTTGAGTAGCATTTGGGTCGTACCGAGTGTTTTGGAAAGTGTCATGCTGGAAGATGATGTGTTACCGTTGTATATTGCTAAAATCGCGTTTTTTGTACAGCATGTCGAGAGAACCGAGCGTTTTGCGTAGTATATCCGTAAAACCAAGAGTTTTATGTGGTATATAATTAAAACCTAGTGTTTTGAGTAGTATATGGGTAGAACCGGGTGTTTTGGATAATAAAATGATCAAATCATGTTTCTTTGTGTTGTATATCGCTGGAATCGACTGTTTTATATAGTATATCGCAAGAACCGACTGTTTTGAGTAGTGTATCGCTCGTACCGAGCGTTTTTATCAGTGTAATACTGGAATTTTGTGTGTTTCCCTGGTATATCGCTAAAACCGAGTGCTCTGTACAGTATGTCGCTACACCTGGGTCGTTTGTGCAGTAAATCGACATAATACGTAAACACACCCGATTCTAGTATTACACAACCAAAAAAACTCGGTTCTAGCGATATACTAATCAAAACACTCATTTTTAGTTATATACCACACAAAACACTCGGTTTTACCTATATACTACACAAAAACGTTGGTTCTATCGACATGATGTACAAAAAACTCGCTTTTAGCAACATACAACTGTAACAAACCATCTTCCAGCATTACACTTGGACAGTAATGTTGGAAGCTGATGTGCTACCGTTGTATATTGATAAAAGCGAGTTATTTGTACAGCAGGTCGATAGAACCGAGCGTTTTGTGTAGTATATCCGTAAAACCGAGGGTTTTGTGTGGTATCTAAATAAAATCGAGTGTTTTTGGTTTTGTATTAGTAAAATCGGGTGTGTTTGCGTACTATGTCGGTAGAACCGAGTGTTTTTGTTAATAAAATGACTAAATCATGTTTGTTTGTGTCGTATATCGTTGGAACAGAGTGTTTTATATAGTATATCGCAAGAACCGACTGTTTTGAGTAGTGTATCGCTCGTACCGAGCGTTTTTTATCAGTGTAATACTGGAATTTTGTGTGTTTCCCTGGTATATCGCTAAAACCGAGTGTTCTGTACAGTATGTCGCTACACCTGGGTCTTTTGTGCAGTAAATCGACATAATAAGTAAACACACCCGATTCTAGTATTACACAACCAAAAACACTCGGTTCTAGCGATATACTAATCAAAACACTCATTTTTAGTTATATACCACACAAAACACTCGGTTTTACGGATATACTACTCAAAACGCTCGGTTCTATCTACATGATGTACAAAAAACTCGCTTTTAGCAACATACAACTGTAACACACCATCTTCCAGCATTACACTTGAACAGTAATGTTGGAAGATGGTGAGCTACCGTTGTATATTGATAAAAGCGAGTTATTTGTACAGCAGGACGATAGAACCGAGCGTTTTGTGTAGTATATACTTAAAACCGAGTGTTTTGTGTGGTATCTAAATAAAATCGAGTGTTTTTGGTTGTGTATTAGTAAAATCGGGTGTGTTTGCGTACTATGTCGGTAGAACCGAGTGTTTTTGTTAATAAAATGACTAAATCATGTTTGTTTGTGTCGTATATCGTTGGAACAGAGTGTTTTATATAGTATATCGCAAGAACCGACTGTTTTGAGTAGTGTATCGCTCGTACCGAGCGTTTTTATCAGTGTAATACTGGAATTTTGTGTGTTTCCCTGGTATATCGCTAAAACCGAGTGTTCTGTACAGTATGTCGCTACACCTGGGTCTTTTGTGCAGTAAATCGACATAATACGTAAACACACCCGATTCTAGCATTACACAACCAAAAACACTCGGTTCTAGCGATATACTAATCAAAACACTCATTTTTAGTTATATACCACACAAAACACTCGGTTTTACGGATATACTACTCAAAACGCTCGGTTGTATCTACACGATGTACAAAAAACTCGCTTTTAGCAACATACAACTGTAACACACCATCTTCCAGCATTACACTTGAACAGTAATGTTGGAAGATGGTGAGCTACCGTTGTATATTGATGAAAGCGAGTTATTTGTACAGCAGGTCGATAGAACCGAGCGTTTTGTGTAGTATATACTTAAAACCGAGTGTTTTGTGTGGTATCTAAATAAAATCGAGTGTTTTTGGTTGTGTATTAGTAAAATCGGGTGTGTTTGCGTACTATGTCGGTAGAACCGAGTGTTTTTGTTAATAAAATGACTAAATCATGTCTGTTTGTGTCATATATCGTTGGAGCAGAGTGTTTTATGTAGTATATTTCTAGATCCGACTGTTTTGAGTAGTGTATCGCTCGTATCGAGCGTTTTGATAAGTGTAATACTGGAGTTTTGTGTGTTACCCTGATATATCGTTAAAACCGAGTGTTCTGTACAGTTTGTCGCTACACCTGGGGGTTTCGTGTAGTATATCGCTAAACCAGGTTGTTTTCAGTAGCATATCACCAGAACCGAATGTTGTTGGTAGTGTAATACTAGAATCGGACGTGTTTACGTACTATGTCAGTAGCACCGAGTGTTTTGGTTAATAAAATGATCAAATCATGTTTGTTTGTGTTGTATATTGCTAGAACCGAGTGTTTATATGGTATGTCGCTCGTGCCGACTGTTTTGTGTAGTGTTTCGTTAGATCTGAGAGCTTTAAGTGGTAGCATATCGCAAGAGTCGACTGTTTTGAGTAGCATTTGGGTCGTACCGAGTGTTTTGGAAAGTGTCATGCTGGAAGATGATGTGTTACCGTTGTATATTGCTAAAATCGCGTTTTTTGTACAGCATGTCGAGAGAACCGAGCGTTTTGCGTAGTATATCCGTAAAACCAAGAGTTTTATGTGGTATATAATTAAAACCTAGTGTTTTGAGTAGTATATGGGTAGAACCGGGTGTTTTGGATAATAAAATGATCAAATCATGTTTCTTTGTGTTGTATATCGCTGGAATCGACTGTTTTATATAGTATATCGCAAGAACCGACTGTTTTGAGTAGTGTATCGCTCGTACCGAGCGTTTTTATCAGTGTAATACTGGAATTTTGTGTGTTTCCCTGGTATATCGCTAAAACCGAGTGCTCTGTACAGTATGTCGCTACACCTGGGTCGTTTGTGCAGTAAATCGACATAATACGTAAACACACCCGATTCTAGTATTACACAACCAAAAAAACTCGGTTCTAGCGATATACTAATCAAAACACTCATTTTTAGTTATATACCACACAAAACACTCGGTTTTACCTATATACTACACAAAAACGTTGGTTCTATCGACATGATGTACAAAAAACTCGCTTTTAGCAACATACAACTGTAACACACCATCTTCCAGCATTACACTTGGACAGTAATGTTGGAAGCTGATGTGCTACCGTTGTATATTGATAAAAGCGAGTTATTTGTACAGCAGGTCGATAGAACCGAGCGTTTTGTGTAGTATATCCGTAAAACCGAGGGTTTTGTGTGGTATCTAAATAAAATCGAGTGTTTTTGGTTTTGTATTAGTAAAATCGGGTGTGTTTGCGTACTATGTCGGTAGAACCGAGTGTTTTTGTTAATAAAATGACTAAATCATGTTTGTTTGTGTCGTATATCGTTGGAACAGAGTGTTTTATATAGTATATCGCAAGAACCGACTGTTTTGAGTAGTGTATCGCTCGTACCGAGCGTTTTTATCAGTGTAATACTGGAATTTTGTGTGTTTCCCTGGTATATCGCTAAAACCGAGTGTTCTGTACAGTATGTCGCTACACCTGGGTCTTTTGTGCAGTAAATCGACATAATAAGTAAACACACCCGATTCTAGTATTACACAACCAAAAACACTCGGTTCTAGCGATATACTAATCAAAACACTCATTTTTAGTTATATACCACACAAAACACTCGGTTTTACGGATATACTACTCAAAACGCTCGGTTCTATCTACATGATGTACAAAAAACTCGCTTTTAGCAACATACAACTGTAACACACCATCTTCCAGCATTACACTTGAACAGTAATGTTGGAAGATGGTGAGCTACCGTTGTATATTGATAAAAGCGAGTTATTTGTACAGCAGGACGATAGAACCGAGCGTTTTGTGTAGTATATACTTAAAACCGAGTGTTTTGTGTGGTATCTAAATAAAATCGAGTGTTTTTGGTTGTGTATTAGTAAAATCGGGTGTGTTTGCGTACTATGTCGGTAGAACCGAGTGTTTTTGTTAATAAAATGACTAAATCATGTCTGTTTGTGTCATATATCGTTGGAACAGAGTGTTTTATGTAGTATATTGCTAGATCCGACTGTTTTGAGTAGTGTATCGCTCGTATCGAGCGTTTTGATAAGTGTAATACTGGAGTTTTGTGTGTTACCCTGATATATCGTTAAAACCGAGTGTTCTGTACAGTTTGTCGCTACACCTGGGGGTTTCGTGTAGTATATCGCTAAACCAGGTTGTTTTCAGTAGCATATCACCAGAACCGAATGTTGTTGGTAGTGTAATACTAGAATCGGACGTGTTTACGTACTATGTCAGTAGCACCGAGTGTTTTGGTTAATAAAATGATCAAATCATGTTTGTTTGTGTTGTATATTGGTAGAACCGAGTGTTTATATGGTTTATCGCTCGTGCCGACTGTTTTGTGTAGTGTTTCGTTAGATCTGAGAGCTTTAAGTGGTAGCATATCGCAAGAGTCGACTGTTTTGAGTAGCATTTGGGTCGTACCGAGTGTTTTGGAAAGTGTCATGCTGGAAGATAATGTGTTACCGTTGTATATTGCTAAAATCGCGTTTTTTGTACAGCATGTCGAGAGAACCGAGCGTTTTGCGTAGTATATCGGTAAAACCAAGAGTTGTATGTGGTATATAATTAAAACCTAGTGTTTTGAGTAGTATATGGGTAGAACCGGGTGTTTTGGATAATAAAATGATCAAATCATGTTTCTTTGTGTTGTATATCGTTGGAATCGACTGTTTTACATAGTATATCGCAAGAACCGACTGTTTTGAGTAGTGTATCGCTCGTACCGAGCGTTTTTATCAGTGTAATACTGGAATTTTGTGTGTTTCCCTGGTATATCGCTAAAACCGAGTGTTCTGTACAGTATGTCGCTACACCTGGGTCTTTTGTGCAGTAAATCGACATAATACGTAAACACACCCGATTCTAGTATTACACAACCAAAAACACTCGGTTCTAGCGATATACTAATCAAAACACTCATTTTTAGTTATATACCACACAAAACACTCGGTTTTACGGATATACTACTCAAAACGCTCGGTTCTATCTACATGATGTACAAAAAACTCGCTTTTAGCAACATACAACTGTAACACACCATCTTCCAGCATTACACTTGAACCGTAATGTTGGAAGATGGTGAGCTACCGTTGTATATTGATAAAAGCGAGTTAATTTGTACAGCAGGTCGATAGAACCGAGCATTTCGTGTAGTATATACTTAAAACCGAGTGTTTGTGGGTATCTAAATAAAATCGAGTGTTTTTTGGTTGTGTATTACTAAAATCGGGTGTGTTTGCGTCCGTGCGTTTTGTGTAGTATAATACTTAAAACCGAGTGTTTTGTGTGGTATCTAAATAAAATCGAGTTGTTTTGGTTGTGTATTAGTAAAATCGGGTGTGTTTGCGTAACTATGTCGGTAGAACCGAGTGTTTTTGTTAATAAAATGACTAAATCATGTCTGTTTGTGTCATATATCGTTGGAACAGAGTGTTTTATGTAGTATATTGCTAGATCCGACTGTTTTGAGTAGTGTATCGCTCGTATCGAGCGTTTTGATAAGTGTAATACTGGAGTTTTGTGTGTTACCCTGATATATCGTTAAAACCGAGTGTTCTGTACAGTTTGGTCGCTACACCTGGGGGTTTCGTGTAGTATATCGCTAAACCAGGTTGTTTTCAGTAGCATATCACCAGAACCGAATGTTGTTGGTAGTGTATACTAGAATCGGACGTGTTTACGTACTATGTCAGTAGCACCGAGTGTTTTGTTAATAAAATGATCAAATCATGTTTGTTTGTGTTGTATATTGCTAGAACCGAGTGTTTATATGGTATATCGCTCGTGCCGACTGTTTTGTGTAGTGTTTCGTTAGATCTGAGAGCTTTAAAGTGGTAGCATATCGCAAGAGTCGACTGTTTTGAGTAGCATTTGGGTCGTACCGAGTGTTTTGGAAAGTGTCATGCTGGAAGTAATGTGTTACCGTTGTATATTGCTAAAATCGCGTTTTTTGTACAGCATGTCGAGAGAACCGAGCGTTTTGCGTAGTATATCCGTAAAACCAAGAGTTTTATGTGGTATATAATTAAAACCCTAGTGTTTTGAGTAGTATATGGGTAGAACCGGGTGTTTTTGGATAATAAAAAGATCAAATCATGTTTCTTTGTGTTGTATATCGCTCGAATCGACTGTTTTATATAGTATATCGCAAGAACCGACTGTTTTGAGTAGTGTATCGCTCGTACCGAGCGTTTTTATCAGTGTAATACTGGAATTTTGTGTGTTTCCCTGGTATATCGCTAAACCGAGTGTTCTGTACAGTATGTCGCTACACCTGGGTCGTTTGTGCAGTAAATCGACATAATACGTAAACACACCCGATTCTAGTATACACAACCAAAAACACTCGGTTCTAGCGATATACTAATCAAAACACTCATTTTTAGTTAATATACCACACAAAACACTCGGTTTTACCTATATACTACACAAAAAACGTTGGTTCTATCGACATGATGTACAAAAAAACTCGCTTTTAGCAACATACAACTGTAACACACCATCTTCCAGCATTACAACTTGAACAGTAATGTTGGATGATGGTGTGCTACCGTTGTATATTGATAAAAGCGAGTTATTTGTACAGCAGGTCGATAGAACCAAGCGTTTTGTGTAGTATTTACATAAAACCGAGTGTTTTGTGTGGTATCTAAATAAAATCGAGTGTTTTTGGTTGTGTATTAGTAAAATCGGGTGTGTTTGCGTACTATGTCGGTAGAACCGAGTGTTTTTTGTTATTAAAATGATTAAATCATGTCTGTTTGTGTCGTATATCGTTGGAACAGAGTGTTTTATGTAGTATATTGCTAGATCCGACTGTTTTGAGTAGTGTATCGCTCCGTATCGAGCGTTTTGATAAGTGTAATACTGGAGTTTTGTGTGTTACCCTGATATATCGTTAAAAACCGAGTGTTCTGTACAGTATGTCGCTACACCTGGGTCTTTTGTGCAGTAAATCGACATAATACGTAAAACACACCCGATTCTAGTATTACACAACCAAAAACACTCGGTTCTAGTGATATACTAATCAAAACACTCATTTTTAGTTATATACCACACAAAACACTCGGTTTTACGGATATACTACTCAAAACGCTCGGTTCTATCTACATGATGTACAAAAAACTCGCTTTTAGCAACATACAACTGTAACACCCATCTTCCAGCATTACACTTGAACAGTAATGTTGGAAGATGGTGAGCTACCGTTGTATATTGATAAAAGCGAGATATTTGTACAGCAGGTCGATAGAACCGAGCGTTTTGTGTAGTATATACTTAAAACCGAGTGTTTTGTGTGGTATCTAAATAAAATCGAGTGTTTTTTGTTGTGTATTAGTAAAATCGGGTGTGTTTGCGTACTATGTCGGTAGAACCGAGTGTTTTTGTTAATAAAATGACTAAATCATGTCTGTTTGTGTCATATATTGTTGGAACAGAGTGTTTTATGTAGTATATTGCTAGATCCGACTGTTTTGAGTAGTGTATCGCTCGTATCGAGCGTTTTGATAAGTGTAATACTGGAGTTTTGTGTGTTACCCTGATATATCGTTAAACCGAGTGTTCTGTACAGTTTGTCGCTACACCTGGGGGTTTCGTGTAGTATATCGCTAAACCAGGTTGTTTTCAGTAGCTTATCACCAGAACCGAATGTTGTTGGTAGTGTAATACTAGAATCGGGACGTGTTTACGTACTATGTCAGTAGCACCGAGTGTTTTGTTAATAAAATGATCAAATCATGTTTGCTGGTGTTGTATATTGCTAGAACCGAGTGTTTATATGGTATGTCGCTCGTGCCGACTGTTTTGTGTAGTGTTTCGTTAGATCTGAGAGCTTTAAGTGGTAGCATATCGCAAGAGTCGAACTGTTTTGAGTAGCATTTGGGTCGTACCGAGTGTTTTGGAAAGTGTCATGCTGGAAGATGATGTGTTACCAGTGTATATTGCTAAAATCGCGGTTTTTTGTACAGCATGTCGAGAGAACCGAGCGTTTTGCGTAGTATATCCGTAAAACCAAGAGTTTTATGTGGTATATAATTAAAACCTAGTGTTTTGAGTAGTATATGGGTAGAACCGGGTGTTTTGGATAATAAAATGATCAAATCATGTTTCTTTGTGTTGTATATCGCTGGAATCGACTGTTTTATATAGTATATCGCAAGAACCGACTGTTTTGAGTAGTGTATCGCTCGTACCGAGCGTTTTTATCAGTGTAATACTGGAATTTTGTGTGTTTCCCTGGTATATCGCTAAAACCGAGTGCTCTGTACAGTATGTCGCTACACCTGGGTCGTTTGTGCAGTAAATCGACATAATACGTAAACACACCCGATTCTAGTATTACACAACCAAAAACACTCGGTTCTAGCGATATACTAATCAAAACACTCATTTTTAGTTATATACCACACAAAACACTCGGTTTTACCTATATACTACACAAAAACGTTGGTTCTATCGACATGATGTACAAAAAACTCGCTTTTAGCAACATACAACTGTAACACACCATCTTCCAGCATTACACTTGGACAGTAATGTTGGAAGCTGATGTGCTACCGTTGTATATTGATAAAAGCGAGTTATTTGTACAGCAGGTCGATAGAACCGAGCGTTTTTGTGTAATATATCCGTAAAACCGAGGGTTTTGTGTGGTATCTAAATAAAATGGAGTGTTTTTGGTTTTGTATTAGTAAAATCGGGTGTGTTTGCGTACTATGTCGGTAGAACCGAGTGTTTTTGTTAATAAAATGACTAAATCATGTTTGTTTGTGTCGTATATCGTTGGAACAGAGTGTTTTATATAGTATATCGCAAGAACCGACTGTTTTGAGTAGTGTATCGCTCGTACCGAGCGTTTTTATCAGTGTAATACTGGAATTTTGTGTGTTTCCCTGGTATATCGCTAAAACCGAGTGTTCTGTACAGTATGTCGCTACACCTGGGTCTTTTGTGCAGTAAATCGACATAATACGTAAACACACCCGATTCTAGTATTACACAACCAAAAACACTCGGTTCTAGCGATATACTAATCAAAACACTCATTTTTAGTTATATACCACACAAAAACACTCGGTTTTACGGATATACTACTCAAAACGCTCGTTCTATCTACATGATGTACAAAAAACTCGCTTTTAGCAACATACAACTGTAACACACCATCTTCCAGCATTACACTTGAACAGTAATGTTGGAAGATGGTGAGCTACCGTTGTATATTGATAAAAGCGAGTTATTTGTAACAGCAGGACGATAGAAACCGAGCGTTTTGTGTAGTATATACTTAAAACCGAGTGTTTTGTGTGGTATCTAAATAAAATCGAGTGTTTTTGGTTGTGTATTAGTAAAATCGGGTTGTGTTGCGTACTATGTCGGTAGAACCGAGTGTTTTTGTTAATAAAATGACTAAATCATGTCTGTTTGTGTCATATATCGTTGGAACAGAGTGTTTATATGGTATGTCGCTCGTGCCGACTGTTTGTGTAGTGTTTCGTTAGATCTGAGAGCTTTAAGTGGTAGCATATCGCAAGAGTCGACTGTAGCATTTGGGTCGTACCGAGTGTTTTGGAAAGTGTCATGCTGGAAGATGATGTGTTACCGTTGTATATTGCTAAAATCGCGTTTTTTGTACAGCATGTCGAGAGAACCGAGCGTTTTGCGTAGTATATCCGTAAAACCAAGAGTTTTATGTGGTATATAATTAAAACCTAGTGTTTTGAGTAGTATATGGTAGAACCGGGTGTTTTGGATAATAAAATGATCAAATCATGTTTCTTTGTGTTGTATATCGCTGGAATCGACTGTTTTATATAGTATATCGCAAGAACCGACTGTTTTGAGGTAGTGTATCGCTCGTACCGAGCGTTTTTATCAGTGTAATACTGGAATTTTGTGTGTTTCCCTGGTATATCGCTAAAACCGAGTGCTCTGTACAGTATGTCGCTACACCTGGGTCGTTTGTGCAGTAAATCGACATAATACGTAAACACACCCGATTCTAGTATTACACAACCAAAAACACTCGGTTCTAGCGATATACTAATCAAAACACTCATTTTTAGTTATATACCACACAAAACACTCGGTTTTACCTATATACTACACAAAAACGTTGGTTCTATCGACATGATGTACAAAAAACTCGCTTTTAGCAACATACAACTGTAACACACCATCTTCCAGCATTACACTTGGACAGTAATGTTGGAAGCTGATGTGCTACCGTTGTATATTGATAAAAGCGAGTTATTTGTACAGCAGGTCGATAGAACCGAGCGTTTTGTGTAATATATCCGTAAAACCGAGGGTTTTGTGTGGTATCTAAATAAAATGGAGTGTTTTTGGTTTTGTATTAGTAAAATCGGGTGTGTTTGCGTACTATGTCGGTAGAACCGAGTGTTTTTGTTAATAAAATGACTAAATCATGTTTGTTTGTGTCGTATATCGTTGGAACAGAGTGTTTTATATAGTATATCGCAAGAACCGACTGTTTTGAGTAGTGTATCGCTCGTACCGAGCGTTTTTATCAGTGTAATACTGGAATTTTGTGTGTTTCCCTGGTATATCGCTAAAACCGAGTGTTCTGTACAGTATGTCGCTACACCTGGGTCTTTTGTGCAGTAAATCGACATAATACGTAAACACACCCGATTCTAGTATTACACAACCAAAAACACTCGGTTCTAGCGATATACTAATCAAAACACTCATTTTTAGTTATATACCACACAAAACACTCGGTTTTACGGATATACTACTCAAAACGCTCGGTTCTATCTACATGATGTACAAAAAACTCGCTTTTAGCAACATACAACTGTAACACACCATCTTCCAGCATTACACTTGAACAGTAATGTTGGAAGATGGTGAGCTACCGTTGTATATTGATAAAAGCGAGTTATTTGTACAGCAGGACGATAGAACCGAGCGTTTTGTGTAGTATATACTTAAAACCGAGTGTTTTGTGTGGTATCTAAATAAAATCGAGTGTTTTTGGTTGTGTATTAGTAAAATCGGGTGTGTTTGCGTACTATGTCGGTAGAACCGAGTGTTTTTGTTAATAAAATGACTAAATCATGTCTGTTTGTGTCATATATCGTTGGAACAGAGTGTTTATATGGTATGTCGCTCGTGCCGACTGTTTTGTGTAGTGTTTCGTTAGATCTGAGAGCTTTAAGTGGTAGCATATCGCAAGAGTCGACTGTAGCATTTGGGTCGTACCGAGTGTTTTGGAAAGTGTCATGCTGGAAGATGATGTGTTACCGTTGTATATTGCTAAAATCGCGTTTTTTGTACAGCATGTCGAGAGAACCGAGCGTTTTGCGTAGTATATCCGTAAAACCAAGAGTTTTATGTGGTATATAATTAAAACCTAGTGTTTTGAGTAGTATATGGGTAGAACCGGGTGTTTTGGATAATAAAATGATCAAATCATGTTTCTTTGTGTTGTATATCGCTGGAATCGACTGTTTTATATAGTATATCGCAAGAACCGACTGTTTTGAGTAGTGTATCGCTCGTACCGAGCGTTTTTATCAGTGTAATACTGGAATTTTGTGTGTTTCCCTGGTATATCGCTAAAACCGAGTGCTCTGTACAGTATGTCGCTACACCTGGGTCGTTTGTGCAGTAAATCGACATAATACGTAAACACACCCGATTCTAGTATTACACAACCAAAAAAACTCGGTTCTAGCGATATACTAATCAAAACACTCATTTTTAGTTATATACCACACAAAACACTCGGTTTTACCTATATACTACACAAAAACGTTGGTTCTATCGACATGATGTACAAAAAACTCGCTTTTAGCAACATACAACTGTAACACACCATCTTCCAGCATTACACTTGGACAGTAATGTTGGAAGCTGATGTGCTACCGTTGTATATTGATAAAAGCGAGTTATTTGTACAGCAGGTCGATAGAACCGAGCGTTTTGTGTAGTATATCCGTAAAACCGAGGGTTTTGTGTGGTATCTAAATAAAATGGAGTGTTTTTGGTTTTGTATTAGTAAAATCGGGTGTGTTTGCGTACTATGTCGGTAGAACCGAGTGTTTTTGTTAATAAAATGACTAAATCATGTTTGTTTGTGTCGTATATCGTTGGAACAGAGTGTTTTATATAGTATATCGCAAGAACCGACTGTTTTGAGTAGTGTATCGCTCGTACCGAGCGTTTTTATCAGTGTAATACTGGAATTTTGTGTGTTTCCCTGGTATATCGCTAAAACCGAGTGTTCTGTACAGTATGTCGCTACACCTGGGTCTTTTGTGCAGTAAATCGACATAATACGTAAACACACCCGATTCTAGTATTACACAACCAAAAACACTCGGTTCTAGCGATATACTAATCAAAACACTCATTTTTAGTTATATACCACACAAAACACTCGGTTTTACGGATATACTACTCAAAACGCTCGGTTCTATCTACATGATGTACAAAAACCTCGCTTTTAGCAACATACAACTGTCACACACCATCTTCCAGCATTACACTTGAACCGTAATGTTGGAAGATGGTGAGCTACCGTTGTATATTGATAAAAGCGAGTTATTTGTACAGCAGGTCGATAGAACCGAGCATTTTGTGTAGTATATACTTAAAACCGAGTGTTTTGTGGGGTATCTAAATACAATCGAGTGTTTTTGGTTGTGTATTACTAAAATCGGGTGTGTTTGCGTCCGAGCGTTTTGTGTAGTATATACTTAAAACCGAGTGTTTTGTGTTGTATCTAAATATAATCGAGTGTTTTTGGTTGTGTATTAGTAAAATCGGGTGTGTTTGCGTACTATGTCGGTAGAACCGAGTGTTTTTATTAATAAAATGACTAAATCATGTCTGTTTGTGTCGTATATCGTTGGAACAGAGTGTTTTATGTAGTATATTGCTAGATCCGACTGTTTTGAGTAGTGTATCGCTCGTATCGAGCGTTTTGATAAGTGTAATACTGGAGTTTTGTGTGTTACCCTGATATATAGTTAAAACCGAGTGTTCTGTACAGTTTGTCGCTACACCTGGGGGTTTCGTGTAGTATATCGCTAAACCAGGTTGTTTTCAGTAGCTTATCACCAGAACCGAATGTTGTTGGTAGTGTAATACTAGAATCGGACGTGTTTACGTACTATGTCAGTAGCACCGAGTGTTTTGGTTAATAAAATGATCAAATCATGTTTGCTGGTGTTGTATATTGCTAGAACCGAGTGTTTATATGGTATATCGCTCGTGCCGACTGTTTTGTGTAGTGTTTCGTTAGATCTGAGAGCTTTAAGTGGTAGCATATCGCAAGAGTCGACTGTTTTGAGTAGCATTTGGGTCGTACCGAGTGTTTTGGAAAGTGTCATGCTGGAAGATAATGTGTTACCGTTGTATTTTGCTAAAATCGCGTTTTTTGTACAGCATGTCGAGAGAACCGAGCGTTTTGCGTAGTATATCCGTAAAACCGAGGGTTTTGTGTGGTATCTAAATAAAATCGAGTGTTTTTGGTTTTGTATTAGTAAAATCGGGTGTGTTTGCGTACTATGTCGGTAGAACCGAGTGTTTTTGTTAATAAAATGACTAAATCATGTTTGTTTGTGTCGTATATCGTTGGAACAGAGTGTTTTATATAGTATATCGCAAGAACCGACTGTTTTGAGTAGTGTATCGCTTTTTTATCAGTGTAATACTGGAATTTTGTGTGTTTCCCTGGTATATCGCTAAAACCGAGTGTTCTGTACAGTATGTCGCTACACCTGGGTCTTTTGTGCAGTAAATCGACATAATACGTAAACACACCCGATTCTAGTATTACACAACCAAAAACACTCGGTTCTAGCGATATACTAATCAAAACACTCATTTTTAGTTATATACCACACAAAACACTCGGTTTTACGGATATACTACTCAAAACGCTCGGTTCTATCTACATGATGTACAAAAAACTCGCTTTTAGCAACATACAACTGTAACACACCATCTTCCAGCATTACACTTGAACAGTAATGTTGGAAGATGGTGAGCTACCGTTGTATATTGATAAAAGCGAGTTATTTGTACAACAGGACGATAGAACCGAGCGTTTTGTGTAGTATATACTTAAAACCGAGTGTTTTGTGTGGTAACAAAATAAAATCGAGTGTTTTTGGTTGTGTATTAGTAAAATCGGGTGTGTTTGCGTACTATGTCGGTAGAACCGAGTGTTTTTGTTAATAAAATGACTAAATCATGTCTGTTTGTGTCATATATCGTTGGAACAGAGTGTTTTATGTAGTATATCGCAAGAAGCGACTGTTTTGAGTAGTTTATCGCTCGTACCGAGCGTTTTTATCAGTGTAATACTGGAATTTTGTGTGTTTCCCTGGTATATCGCTAAAACCGAGTGTTCTGTACAGTATGTCGCTACACCTGGGTCTTTTGTGCAGTAAATCGACATAATACGTAAACACACCCGATTCTAGTATTACACAACCAAAAACACTCGGTTCTAGCGATATACTAATCAAAACACTCATTTTTAGTTATATACCACACAAAACACTCGGTTTTACGGATATACTACTCAAAACGCTCGGTTCTATCTACATGATGTACAAAAAACTCGCTTTTAGCAACATACAACTGTCACACACCATCTTCCAGCATTACACTTGAACCGTAATGTTGGAAGATGGTGAGCTACCGTTGTATATTGATAAAAGCGAGTTATTTGTACAGCAGGTCGATAGAACCGAGCATTTTGTGTAGTATATACTTAAAACCGAGTGTTTTGTGGGGTATCTAAATAAAATCGAGTGTTTTTGGTTGTGTATTACTAAAATCGGGTGTGTTTGCGTCCGAGCGTTTTGTGTAGTATATACTTAAAACCGAGTGTTTTGTGTGGTATCTAAATAAAATCGAGTGTTTTTGGTTGTGTATTAGTAAAATCGGGTGTGTTTGGGTACTATGTCGGTAGAACCGAGTGTTTTTGTTAATAAAATGACAAACTCATGTCTGTTTGTGTCGTATATCGTTGGAACAGAGTGGTTTATGTAGTATATTGCTAGATCCGACTGTTTTGAGTAGTGTATCGCTCGTATCGAGCGTTTTGATAAGTGTAATACTGGAGTTTTGTGTGTTACCCTGATATATCGTTAAAACCGAGTGTTCTGTACAGTTTGTCGCTACACCTGGGGGTTTCGTGTAGTATATCGCTAAACCAGGTTGTTTTCAGTAGCATATCACCAGAACCGAATGTTGTTGGTAGTGTAATACTAGATTCGGACGTGTTTACGTACTATGTCAGTAGAACCGAGTGTTTTGGTTAATAAAATGATCAAATCATGTTTGTTTGTGTTGTATATTGCTAGAACCGAGTGTTTATATGGTATATCGCTCGTGCCGACTGTTTTGTGTAGTGTTTCGTTAGATCTGAAAGCTTTAAGTGGTAGCATATCGCAAGAGTCGACTGTTTTGAGTAGCATTTGGGTCGTACCGAGTGTTTTGGTAAGTGTCATGCTGGAAGATGATGTGTTACCGTTGTATATTGCCAAAATCGCGTTTTTTGTACAGCATGTCGAGAGAACCGAGCGTTTTGCGTAGTATATCCGTAAAACCAAGAGTTTTATGTGGTATATAATGAAAACCTAATGTTTTGAGTAGTATATGGGTAGAACAGGGTGTTTTGGATAATAACATGATCAAATCATGTTTCTTTGTGTTGTATATCGCTGGAACCGACTGTTTTATATAGTATATTGCAAGAACCGACTGTTTTGAGTAGTGTATCGCTCGTATCGAGCGTTTTTATCCGTGTAATACTGGAATTTTGTGTGTTTCCCTGGTATATCGCTAAAACCGAGTGTTCTGTACAGTATGTCGCTACACCTGGATCTTTTGTGCAGTAAATCGACATAATACGTAAACACACCCGATTCTAGTGTTACACAACCAAAAACACTCGGTTCTAGCGATATACTAATCAAAACACTCATTTTTAGTTATATACCACACAAAACACTCGGTTTTACGGATATACTACACAAAACGGTCGGTTCTATCGATATGATGTACAAAAAACTCGCCTTTAGCAACATACAACTGTAACACACCATCTTCCAGCATTACACTTGGACAGTAATGTTGGAAGATGGTGTGCTACCGTTGTATATTGATAAAAGCGAGTTATTTGTACAGCAGGTCGATAGAACCGAGCGTTTTGTGTAGTATATCCGTAAAACCGAGGGTTTTGTGTGGTATCTAAATAAAATCGAGTGTTTTTGGTTGTGTATTAGTAAAATCGGGTGTGTTTGCGTACTATGTCGGTAGAACCGAGTGTTTTGTTAATAAAATGACTAAGTCATGTTTGTTTGTGTCGTATATCGTTGGAACAGAGTGTTTTATATAGTATATTGCAAGAGCGGACTGTTTTGAGTAGTGTATCGCTCGTATCGAGCGTTTTGATAAGTGTGATACTGGAGTTTTGTGTGTTACCCTGATATATCGCTAAAGCCGAGTGTTCTGTACACTTGGTCGCTACACCTGGGGGTTTCGTGTGGTATATCGCTAAAACAGGTTGTTTTCAGTAGCATATCACCAGAACCGAATGTTGTTGGTAGTGTAATACTAGAATCGGGCGTGTTTACGGACTATGTCAGTAGCACCGAGTGTTTTGGTTAATAAAATGATCAAATCATGTGTGTTTGTGTTGTATATTGCTAGATCGGAGTGTTTATATGGTATATCGCTCGTGCCGACTGTTTAGTGTAGTATATTGTTAAATCTGAGAGCTTTAGGTGGTAGCATATCGCAAGAGTCGACTGTTTTGAGTAGCATTTGGGTCGTACGAGTGTTTTGGTAAGTGTCATGTTGGAAGATGATGTGTTATCGTTGTATATTGCTAAAATCGCGTTTTTTGTACAGCATGTTGAGAGATCCGAGCTTTTTGCGTAGTATATCCGTAAAACCAAGAGTTTTATGTGGTATATAATTAAAACCTAGTGTTTTGAGTAGTATATCGCTAAAACAGGTTGTTTTCAGTAGCATATCACCAGAACCGAATGTTGTTGGTAGTGTAATACTAGAATCGGGCGTGTTCACGTACTATGTCAGTTGAACCGAGTGTTTTGGTTAATACAATTATCAAATCATGTTTGTGTGTGTTGTATATTGCTAGAACGGAGTGTTTATATGATATATCGCTCGTGCCGACTGTTTTGTATAGTGTATCGTTAGATCTGAGAGCTTTAGGTGGTAGCAGGTGGTAGGTGGGTCGTCCTGAGTGTTTTGGTAAGTGGCATGCTGGAAGATGATGTGTTACGTTTGGCCATTGAGAGATCTTTTGGAGTGCCACACACCCCACCACCAGCTATCGAACCCCCAATCCAACAATCTAACGGACCGAAAAAGGTACACTTCCACCAGAGTGAAATCATACACCCCACACCCCATCACCTATCGAAACCATAATCAGGCACCCAATATGCTGGATTAGGTGCGGTTCCACCAGAGTGAACTCCTAGTTAAATCCAACTGCCTAATACACAGAAAAAGGTACACTTCCACCAGAGTGAACTCATATGCCCCACAACCCACAACCACCTATCGAACCCCCAATCCAACAATCTAACGGACCAAAAACGGTACACTTCCACCAGAGTGAACTCATGCGCCTCACACCCCATTACCACCTATCGAGCCCCCAATCCAACAATCTAACAGACCGAAAAAGGTATACTTCCACCAGAGTGAACTCATACGCCCCAAACCCCATTATCACCTATCGAACCCCCAATCAGGCACCCACTATGCTGGACTAGGTGCAGTTCCACCAGAGTGAACTCCTAGCCCAATCTAACTACCTAATACACAGAAAAAAGGTACACTTCCACCAAAGTGAACTCATACGCCCCACACCCCATCACCACCTATCGAAACCATAATCAGGCACCCAATATGCTGGATTAGGTGCAGTTCCACCAGAGTGAACTCCTAGCCAAATCCAACTACCTAATGCACAGAAAAAGGTACATTTCCACCAGAGTGAACTCATACGCCCCACACGCCATCACCACCTATCGAACCCCCAATCCAACAATCTAACGGACAGACAAGGTACACTTCCACCAGAGTGAACTCATACGCCCCACACCCCATTACCACCTATCGAGCCCCCAATCCAACAATCTAACAGACCGAAAAAGGTACACTTCCACCAAAGTGAACTCATACGTCTCAAACCCCATTATCACCTATCGAAACCCCATTTCAACAATCTAACGGAAAGAAAAAGGTACACTTCCACCAGAGTGAACTCATACGCCCCACACACCAATATCAGCTATCGAAACCATAATCAGGCACCCAATATGCTTGATTGGGTGCAGTTCCACCAGAGTGAACTCATAGACCAATCCAACCACTTAATAGACAGAAAAAGGTACCCTTACACCAGAGTGAACTCATACGCCCCACACCCCATTATCACCTATCGAACCCCCAATCAGGCACCCAATATGCCGGACTAGGTGCAGTTCCACCAGAGTGAACTCATAGACCAATCCAACCACTTAATAGACAGAAAAAGGTACACTTCCACCAGGGTGAACTCATACGCCCCACACCCCATTATCACCTATCGAACCCCCAATCAGGCACCCAATATGCTGGACTAGGTTCAGTTCCACCAGAGTGAACTCATAGCCCAATCCAACTACGTAATATACAGAAAAAAGCACATTTCCACCAGAGTGAACTGATACGCCCCACACCCCATCACCACCTATCGAACCCCCAATCCAACAATGTAACAGACCGAAAAAGGTACAATTCCACCAGAGTGAACTCATACGCCACACACAATATTATCACCTATCGAAACCATAATCAGGCACCCAATATTTGGAATAGGGGCAGTTCCACCAGAGTGAACTCCTAGCCCAATCTAACTACCTAATACACAGAAAAAGGTACACTTCCACCAGAGTGAACTCATACGCCCCACACACCAATATCACCTATCGAAACCATAATCAGGCACCCAATATGCTTGATTGGGTGCAGTTCCACCAGAGCGAACTCATAGACCAATCCAACCACTTAATAGACAGAAAAAGGTACCCTTACACCTGAGTGAACTCATACGCCCCACACCCCATTATCACCTATCGAACCCCCAATCAGGCACCCGATCTGCTGGACTAGGTGCAGTTCTACCAGAGCGAACTCATAGCCGTAACCAACTACATAATAGACCGAAAAAGGTACACTTCCACCAGAGTGAACTCATACGCCCCACACCCCATTACCACCTATCGAACCCCCAATCAGGCACCCAATATGCTGGACTAGGTGCAGTTCCACCAGAGTGAACTCATAGACCAATCCAACCACTTAATAGACAGAAAAAGGCACATTTCCACCAGAGTGAACTCATACGCCCCACACCCCATTATCACCTATCGAACCCCCAATCAGGCTCCCAATATGCTGGACTAGGTGCAGTTCCACTAGAGTGAACTCATAGACCAATCCAACCACTTAATAGACAGAAAAAGGTACACTTCCACCAGAGTGAACTCATACGCCCCACACCCCATTACCACCTATCGAGCCTCCAATCCAACAATCTAACAGACCGAAAAAGGTATACTTCCACCAGAGTGAACTCGTACGCCCCAAACCCCATTATCACCTATCGAAACCCCAATCCAACAATCTAACGGAAAGAAAAAGGTACACTTCCACCAGAGTGAACTCATACGCCCCACACACCATTATCACCTATCGAAACCATAATCAGGCACCCAATGTGCTTGATTGGGTGCAGTTCCACCAGAGTGAACTCTTAGACCAATCCAACCACTTAATAGACAGAAAAAGGTACCCTTACACCAGAGTGAACTCATACGCCCCACACCCCATTACCACCTATCGAGCCTCCAATCCAACAATCTAACAGACCGAAAAAGGTATACTTCCACCAGAGTGAACTCGTACGCCCCAAACCCCATTATCACCTATCGAAACCCCAATCCAACAATCTAACGGAAAGAAAAAGGTACACTTCCACCAGAGTGAACTCATACGCCCCACACACCATTATCACCTATCGAAACCATAATCAGGCACCCAATGTGCTTGATTGGGTGCAGTTCCACCAGAGTGAACTCTTAGACCAATCCAACCACTTAATAGACAGAAAAAGGTACCCTTACACCAGAGTGAACTCATACGCCCCACACCCCATTATCACCTATCGAACCCCCAATCAGGCACCCAATATGCTGGACTAGGAGCAGTTCCACCAGAGTGAACTCATATACCAACCCAACCACTTAATAGACAGAAAAGGTACACTTCCACCAGAGTGAACTCATACGCCCCACACCCCAATATCACCTATCGAACCCCCAATCAGGCACCCAATATGCTGGACTAGGTGCAGTTCCAACAGAGTGAACTCATAGACCAATCCAACCACTTAATAGACAGAAAAAGGTACCCTTACACCAGAGTAAACTCATACGCCCCACACCCATTATCACCTAACGAACCCCCAATCAGGCACCCAATATGCTGGACTAGGTGCAGTTCCACCAGAGTGAACTCATAGACCAATCCAACCACTTAATAGACAGAAAAAGATAGGTTTCCACCAGGGTGAACTCATACGCCTTACACCCCATTATCACCTATCGAACCCCCAATCAGGCACCCAATATGCTGGACTAGATGCAGTTCCACCAGAGTGAACTCCTAGCCCAATCTAACTACCTAATACACAGAAAAAGGTACACTTCCACAAGAGTGAACTCATACGCCCCGCACCCCATTATATCCTACCGAGCCCCCAATCAGGCACACGATCTGCTGGACTAGATGCAGTTCCACCAGAGCGAACTCATAGCCGTAACCAGCTACCTAATAGACAGAAAAAGGTACACTTCCACCAGAGTGAACTCATATGCCCCACACCACACCACCACCTATCGAACCCCCAATCCAACAATCTAACGGACCGAAAAAGGTACACTTCCACCAGAGTGAACCCATACACCCCACACCCCATCATCACCTATCGAAACCATAATCAGGCATCCAATATGCTGGACTAGGCGCAGTTCCACCAGAGTGAACTCATAGACCCATCCACCCAGTTAATAGACAGAAAAAGATACATTTCCACCGGAGTGAACTCATACGCCCCACACCCCATTATCACCTATCGAACCCCCAATCAGGCACCCAATATGCTGGACTAGGTACAGTTCCACCAGAGTGAACTCATAGCCCAATCCAACTACCTAATACACAGAAAAAGGTACACTTCCACCAGAGTGAACTCATACGCACGAAACCCCATCACCACCTATCGAACCCCCAATCCAACAATCTAACGGACCGAAAAAGGTACACTTCCACCAGAGAGACTTCAAACGCCCCACACCCCATTATCACCTACCGAGCCCCCAATCAGGCACCCAAAATGCTGGACTAGGTGCAGTTCTACCAGAGCGAACTCATAGCCGTAACCAACTACATAATAGACAGAAAAAGGTACACTTCAACCAGAGTGAACTCATATGCCACACACCCCACCACCAGCAATCGAACCCCCAATCCAACAATCGAACATACCGAAAAAGGTACACTTCCACCAGAGTGAACTTATACACCCCACACCACATCATCACCTATCGAAACCATAATCAGGCACCCAATATGCTGGATTAGGTGCAGTTCCACCAGAGTGAACTCCTAGTTAAATCCAACTACCTAATACACAGAAAAAGGTACACTTCCACCAGAGTGAACTCATACGCCCCCACCCCATCACCACCTATCAAACCCCCAATCCAACAATCTAACGGCCGAAAAAGGTACACTTCCACCAGAGGGAACTCCTACGCCCCACACCCCATTATCACCTACCGAGCCCCCAATCAGGCACCCAATATGCTGGACTAGGTGCAGTTCCACCAGAGCAAACTCATAGCCGTAACCAACTACCTAATACACAGAAAAAAGTACACTTCCACCAGAGTGAACTCATATGCCCCACAACCCACAACCACCTATCGAACCCCCAATCCAACAATCTAACGGACCGAAAACGGTACACTTCCACCAGAGTGAACTCATACGCCCCACACACCATTATCACCTATCGAAACCATAATCAGGCACCCAATATGCTTGATTGGGTGCAGTTCCACCAGAGTAAACTCATAGACCAATCCAACCACTTAATAGACAGAAAAAGCTACCCTTACACCAGAGTGAACTCATACGCCCCACAGTCCATTATCACCTATCGAACCCCCAATCAGGCACCCAATATGCTGGACTAGGTGCAGTTCCACCAGAGTGAACTCATAGACCAATCCAACCACTTAATAGACAGAAAAAGGTACATTT
>CAXHSH010000242.1:0-17000 GCA_964019135.1 Arenicola marina
TGTCGCGGCCCTCGAAAATGGCACCATTTTAAAATGGGACATATCGCACTAGTTTCGCTTGAGCCCAACTAGTTTCTAATGAATATTTAAACAGCCGATATCATCGGAAAGAGAACAAAACGATCTTACAGAAACTGTCTGCTATTTGTTGGTATCTTAAACGGTTTTTTCGTAGCGGCGATTTGAAGTGTTCCGTCACGCGTCACTCCGTCAATATTTATGTCAGAACCAAACGACTGAGTTATTTAAGGAGCAGAAAGAGTGCACTACAAGATAGAAAGAAAGTATCAGCACGAGCTGTGAGTATTCACCTGCCTCAACGCGCCCAAAGATCACATGACCTGCACGGACAATGCGATGACGACACGCAAATTTCGTCACGCGAGCGACAGGTCAAAATGGCGTTGGTGAGTATGGAGCGTGTGAGATAAACTCGGAAAATCCGGAAATATCTCTAACAAAATGAGTCATCCATCCTATTCATATATAGATATTTTAAACTTAGGCTAGTGATCATCATTTCATTTTGTACAATTTTCTAAGGGATGTACACCATATTTATTGAGAATTTTTATGGTTGTTTTCCTGACGTCGTTCTAGTGTTTTTTATACAAATGTTGACAATGTATAGCATGTGTAGAATGGTGATGACAGGTTGTTATAGCTCTAATTTATACGTCAAATAGAATTTAAAAGATTTGAAGTCCTGTTGAACACTGTCACTATTTGTTATGTTTATTCCAGAGCTGTTTAGCTGTTTGTGTAAGCCTGTGACGACCCCCACACAGGCAGTGGAGGGGGGGGGGGGGGTTTAGGACCCCCGCCTGTCTTATGTTTAGGACCCCCGCCTCTAGCTGTCATGTGTTTGACCCCACCCCCACTCTAGCTGTCATGTCTTGACACCCTCATTCCTAGATATCATGTTTTGACTCTCATCCCTGGCTGTTATGTTGTTGACCCCCCCCCCCACCTTAGCTGTCATCATGTTTAGGACCCCCATGCACCCCTTGATGTTATTATGTTTAGGATCCCCATTTCTAGCTGTCCTATTTTTACACCCCACTCCACCCTGAGCTGTCATCATGTTTAGGACCCCCCCCCCCCCACCCCTATATCTGTCTTGTTTTAAACCCACTACTCTAGCTCTCAGCATGTTTTGGATCCCCTACCCCTAGCAGTCATTATGGTACCCTCCCCCCTCCTCCCACATGCACCCTCACTGCTATCTAGCTAGCTTAGCTGTCTTCACGTTTGGAACAAACTTTTGGTACAACTTTAGATTAGACTTGTGTTGTCCCAGCTTACTTATCGTAAATTTAGGTCAGTTCATGTCCCTTGTTGTCACTTTTGGTAGCCCCGCCCCCCCCCCACCACACACACAAATATATACATACCTGGACCAAGATTAAAGTTACATACACAGTAACATTTTCTCTGTGAGACTGTGGCATTAGCATTGGACGGAGGGGTAGGGAAGTGTCTGTTCCATGTGAACTTTGATGGGTGTAGAGATGTGATGAAGTTGGACTGGGCGGATGATCTGAGGAATGGCGGTTAGGTTAGTTCTCTTGTGTGTGGATGATTTGACTGGGTGACAGGTTTTGCATTTATGCAAGGATAATGAGACTGGAGTTGAGGCCTGGTTGGATGCTCTTGTGATTGCGTGTGTGAAGGAGCATAGTCTGAATCTGAGAATGTATCCTGACGCATGATAGCATGGACGAAAGCGTTAATGTGGATGATGATGAATCTGATAGGGATCGAGAATGACATGGAATTATTTCCCTCTCCACTTATGGAAGATTATGTGATTTGAGGTAGCTTTAAATTAAATTGTTTGTAGCTTGGGACGGTAAGTGATGATGGAGGTGTAGATGTTAGGGGAGGTTGTAGGCTACATATTTTAAGTATACATTAATGATGGTGATAAAGGTGTAGCAAATAACAGGTTGGAGATGATGGGGGTGAAGGTGGGGCCATTAGGAGAGGCTAGAGTCTTGTCCCACAAATGCACAAATGAACTAAGAGAGAATAGCAGATCACAAATGCTTGGCTGGTTGGTTTACATCACATTGTTATCAATATTTCCAGCTGGCAAAATAATTTACACCAGAACCCCAATATATATAACTGTTTTTATTGCGGAAAGCTGTTAGTTTATTTGATGTTTCCTTTCTTTTAGTTGACTGGTACCAAGGGAAGAGCATATACCGATACTTAAGAAGTCTCAAGCCAGGACTGGTGTCTCGTACTTCACTGGTTTAGTGTCATTTCCCAAGTAACAAATCCGATATTCTGTTATACCCCTTTTACATTGTATTATATAAAAATTTTATTATATCATATGGAAATAAATGGGATCAAGTTTATTACTTATTGTTATCATTGGTACACAACACTTGTATATATCATTTGATAATAATGCTTATGTAAAATGACTTCAGTATATATGTAATACCGCAGTACAAAAAAAGTTTTTTGCTGAAATACCCCTAAAATTATTGTTTTTTAAACAAGTGTTATTTAATTACATAAAATTTAATGTTATTAACATTGAAAAGACTTTATATATCTTTTTTTAGTTTAAATATTACATAAATAATCTAATTATAATCATTTCTTTACAGAAAATTGAATTTTAATTTTTTTAATTTTTGAAAAAATATTTAGCATGGTACCGTTCTTAGAATTTCTAAGTCCAAAACTGCTAAAGTGGCTATCCACACTTTTAGCGCGTGAAATTTAAACTGAAAATATGTATTTATCAGAGTAAAAAATGTTAATTAATTTATATCTACATATATAACAATGAATAAATATCACATAAGCATTTAATACCTTATAATAAATGAACCAGGAACTCTTGAAATAGAGAAATAATTAAATAGGCCATTTTTTTTAATAATGACATGGGCCGGACTAATTTTACCCCTCAATTTGAGGCACTAAAATGGCTATAACTTTGTAACCACTTAACATAATTAAGAAAAAGAAAAGGTATGTTAATCTACTAATTAAGAGCTTTCATTTGAGCTATAGAAAGGGGCTAAACTCTAAAATAAAAAAAATGACTGACTGCCCTATTAATTGTCTGTTCAGTTTTATAGAAATGGGAATACATCACTGAGGTGCATTAGGCGGTATGTATATATATGCGAGTAACGAATCACACCCGTTTGATCTACACTAATTGATGAAGTGGATCTGTCATGCAGCATTTTCACATCATCCGAGGTTGTCGCCGAATGACCAACGGGGTTTGTATTAGTGATTTACGACGTAAGCCATGTCCTGAGTTCTTCTTTCTTGGCGCCAGAGCCAGGATCTCTTTTTGCTGCTCTCTATTTTATTCTAATATAGTAGCCAGTATATATCTATATAAATGGCTTGTCGAATAACACCGCTGTCGGATTATATGCCCCCCCCCCCACCCCCAAACCGCGTATAGCCACGCGAAAACCCCCGTTACCCCCGTTACCTACTCCTGTTACTCCGCCCGATTCGGCATTCGGTCTCCAACAGTGGAGCTCTTCAGTGGAGGTACGAAACAATTTACAGGATCCGGTTTTTTGCGCGGCGCGTTTGTCACTGACTGTGATCAGCTGTCATCTGTCAAAGTAGCAATGTCAAGCGATCTCAAGTGTTTTGGTAAAAATAGGGCTCTAGTGACTGGAAATTTTTGTTGTGTTCCGTGCTGCGCAAATTCGTCCGGCAAAGACAAGGTTCAGGGAATCCAGAGATCATATTTTAGTTTTCCAACGGAGGAGGCCAGACGTCGGTCATGGATGAGAGCCATCCCACGGGATAGTTGGGCACCATCATCCTACACCAAGATTTGTTCAGATCATTTCCAAGGAGGTAAGAATAATTAAATTTTATGGAAGGACCATATCTATACAAATTTAAAATATGGAAAGAACTTTGAAAATGGCAAATATGTTACCTCACTCATATAGACATAGACAGATAGATCTATTATAAATCTTGACTTCTGTAGCCTGGTGTAGGTTCTAGCCTAGGCCCTATAGATCTAGCCTTGTAGTTATATTTGTTTTGTAGGCTGTAGATATAGATTTGGGTATATTGCCAAATTATTGCCAGAACCTGTCCGGGGGTAGATCTAGGTTATATTCGCATGGGCATGGTGGATCCAGGAATTTTAAAATGGTGGAGGGTGGTTCACTGAAAACTTCATCTACCCCCCCCCCCCCCCCCTCCCCCTCCCTGGATCTGATTTGCATGGGCTCAAATGCCTGATAGGATTCACAGTATCAGGCCCAAACTGTATCTCTCTCATATTGAATAAAATCTTTTAATACATTATAGATATATTCGTATAATATAGGCATGTTAGCCATAGAGTCTATATAGATCTATGCTGTATATAATCAATATATAGATCTATAGAGATCTATAAAAAATAATAACCATTCATTAGTTTTTAAAAATTAAGGCATCATGGAAAAATTGTCTTTTTAATAAATTCAGGGGAAGTTCTATATATATACTAATAGTCATGGATGCAAGATATATGCAAATATTATTTAAGTTATGTATTGTACTGCATGGTAAGATGGTACTGTTTTCATACTAAGATTGTCAAACAATGTATAGAAAATAATATAATATAATTTTGTGATATATTTATATGTGATCAAATGTATCAAATGGTTAGATTACCCTGTGTACAAACAGAGAGAAATATCTGTTATTGTCATTTATATGATCTGTAGTGAAAGTAAAAACAGTTTAAATGTAGATATAATGTTTTTATTACACCCATTTCATAAATTCACCACATGCATGTGTTCAAATATACACCTTATTAATAGAATTAACATTGAATAAAGAGAAATCAGGAAGCAACTATTTGTTCGTGACTTTTTTAACTTTGTTGCTGATACCAATCATATCTGTGAGCATGACATGTAATATCTTATATCTTTCATTTAATGTTTTCTTTACATCTTAGTATATTCTTTTACAGGTAAGAAGACTAATACTGTGGGCTCTGATGGATATATACCAACAATATTTGCCGGAGCAGATGAATTTCGTGGCAAAAGTTGTACACCTCGTTCCACAAGAGTGTCAGCAAGAGCTGGATCTGTTTCCACAAGCAGTAACGCGGAAACTTTGTGCAGAAAGGGTTTAAAACGAAAGTTAAGTGATGACTTCAAAATTGCTGTTGGACGACCAAAATTGTTTAAGCCAGCAGATGACCCAACACATTACCCTGATGCTGTTTGGTCTACCACTGACCATGACTACGTAAATACCCGGACTGATCATGGTGACAAAGAGAAGCTGTGTGAAGACCCGCGCCTAAGGCAGCTTGAAGAGAAAGTGCAGGAGCTTGAGACTGAAGTCGAGAATTATAAACGCAGAGTTCTATCATTATCTACAGTTCAGGACAAGACATTTTCTCTGTGGACGAATCTACCTAATAGAGCAGTATTTGATTCCCTCAGTCAGTATCTCTTAAAAAGGGGTGGTGCAGATCTTAAGTATTGGAGAGGAGCATAAACGACAAAAAACCTGCATTTCAGAGACAGAGGTTTTGTTAACAAACCTGGGCCAGGGAGAAAATTAAGTTTTCAAGATGAAATTTTCTTGGTACTTGTAAAGCTAAAAACTGAATATCATAATGTACAGCTTCAGCATTTGTTTGGTTTGTGTGACACTTTAATTGGACAAATTTTTACCACTCTTGTTAATTTCTTGCAAGTGGAACTCAAGCTGCTATTTGAAATGCCAGAGAGTAATAATGAAGCAGCTGCAGATCGTTACCGTCAGTGACCTGATCTTAAAGTGGTGCTTGACTGCACTGAAGTGCAGATTCAAAAGTCTTCAAATCTACAGGCACATAAAGAGTTATTTTCAAATTACAAGCAGAGAAATACAGTGAAATTCATGGTTGGATTGTCGCCAAATTTATGTGTAAACTTTGTGTCAAAGGCTTGGGGTGGCAGGGCATCTGACAAGAAAATCACAATGCAAGCCACGTCACTCCTTGATTCCCTTGAACCAGGTTGTGCCGTTATGTCAGACAGAGGGTTTAATTTATCTGAAGAGTTAAAGCAACTTGGAGTGAAGTTGATCATTCCAGACTTCAAAGGTCGGGGTCGCTCACAGGTGACAAGGAGAGAGTGTGAATCGTCCGAAACCATTGCAAAGGCCCGCATCCATGTGGAGAGAATTATTCAACGAATTCGCACATTCCACATCTTAGATAAGGTTGCATACCTTAGCATGAAAGATATCATGGAACAAGTGTTCACAGTATGCTCCTACTTAGTTAACTTTCAAATGCCAATAATGCGTTGAATTTGTGATTTCTGATTGTATATCATCCGACATTATTACACGGTAATCATAAATATGGTGTTTAAAATTAAGCCTTAAAAAATTGTCATCATTTAGTCTTGAAGTGGCGAAGTGTTTTATATACAATGTGCCTATTACTATGGGCTGATAAATGTGGCCTACATCAGCAAGTGTCTGATAGTGTGTTTACTGTGACCTTAAAGGGCGAAATGTTGATAAACCAGGTCCCTATTACTATGGGCTGAGAAATCTGGCATACATGGATGTGTATCTGTTCGTGTGTTTATTGTTAGTGTGTTTAGTGTGACCTTAAAGGGCGAAGTGTTTATATACCAGGTGCCTATTACTATGGGCTGAGAAATCTGGCCTATATGGATGTGTATCTGTTCGTGTGTTTATTGTTAGTGTGTTTACTGTGACCTTAAAGGGCGAAATGTTTGTAAACCAGGTGCCTATTACTATACATGCTGTGGCATACATGCTGTGCCATACATGAACAAGTGTCTCCAAGTATGTTTATTTTGATGGTATAAATGTTGCCTTCGTGTAACTTGCATGTGTATCGATGTGTAGAGGGGAGACTGGGTAGAGAGGGAGAGGATATAGGGGATAGAGATACAGAGAAACGGGGGGGGGGGATGGGATAGAGAGGCAGAGGAGATAGGAGATGAGACGGGGGGCTACTACTGTGACACTGAGTGGTGCAATCTGATGCACTGAGGACAGATCCAGTCACTCTCGTCGTCCAGATCTTCTTCGGTGAATTCTGCGCATCGCCAACAGAACCAAGACGCACATCCACACATCGTTGTTGTCTGAGGCTACGTATTCGGGCTCCGGTAGGATGCGCCCACACTTGTGGCAGACAACTGTCAGAGGTTTAGCAGCTTCTTTCTCTTCCGAAACGGCCTATAATGAAAGTAATACAATGTATTATCTATATAATAGGAATGTGCTCTTGTTACAGATCGCGCTAACAATTTATATCTTATTTATAATAGCAGTCGCTCAATTCAGATATTTGGTCGAAGGGCGCTGCTTACCATATTTGCAACCACCAGTGACTAAATTGATACCCACATGCTTGTCCTGGTTACATTGTAGAAATAATGTATTCAACAATAAAAAAAGCGGTGTTTACCTGAGCCATTTGTGTATTTACTGCAGCCCGAGCTGCCCATTCGTCGTCACTGCTCTCGCTGTCGCCTCTTGCAAACAAAGTGAAACCAGCCTTCAATCTTCTGGTCAACAGCTCCGTGACGACATAATTCCGAAAAAAAGACATCAGCGTAGCTTCCATTTGCTGCCAGAAGATGGGGTCGAAGGGAACGTTAATCACCACGCAGTCTACTGTGGTCCAAATGGTGAAGTCGCACTCCATTAGACCACAGATAGCCATGCCCCCCTGGACCTGTTCGTAATATCCCCTAGAGTTCGTTTTTAGGGTATACTGTCCGTCAGCATTCGCTTGAACGTAATCGACTTTCTTGTCTCGTATAGCCTGTTTAACAGACATCGATCGGGCCGAGTAGGGACACTTGATTTCCAATAGTTTGTGCTGATGACACGCGCACTTAGAGATTCCATCCGGACTGGCTCGCAGGTAGTGGTATTTTCGGTGCACGACCAGTCCGGAGAGAAGTACTTCCACCTCCTGGTGTCCTTCCCCTCGTTGAATTTCAATATACTTCGTCCGAGCCTTATTTTCATTGGTGATTCCCCATTTTAAGGCTGGCTTGTGGGTCCTGGGTGGAGCGGATAGGTGTGTATATTGGTACCCCATGCACTTTTTAATTAGGGTTTCAGCATTCAGTTTTCCATCTGACGCGAATCTTCTCACTTCTCCAAATGAAGAGGCCGTAATTGCACCCATGCGCTGTTTATACCATTCTAGGTTTGTATTTTGCCCACGGGTAATTTCTTCCACTTCACTGACTTCTCGGTCACTGAGATGCAGGCGGTTAATGAAGTCAGATTTAACCTCGTCAAAGGCAGGACCTGTAGTGGCTGACATAAGAGGATCAGTTGGAGCCATGTCTGCTATGGATGGTGGTGTAGAATTAATTGTAATGTGACAACTTGGGATAATACGAGGATCCAGTTCATCTGCACGATCAGGGAGAACACAGGGCGCAAGATTTTCTGTCAATGGTGTCGAACGAAATCTTTGTGGTTGTAGCGCATGCACTGCGGAAACATACGTTCCCAAATGGTGGGTAGCAGCAAATAATTGTGACCTTAACTGGAGAATGTCTTGAACATCAGGTAATTGTCCTGCGAGGGCAAATCTGTAGCTCCGGATGATACAAGTTCAGCCAGGTGGAACAATACTGCACCAATATGGCCGCATGCTTGGCAGTACCTACACATCGTCATGAAACAAGTCATGTGAAGTAGACAAAGTTTGAATATGTATGTTTCATGTTCACTTCACAAGTACAGGAAATAGTATTATTTAAAGACTAGGGCGCTTAATAAATGCCATAGTACAGGTAAATCATTACAAAATATCAAATTATCTACCGTACAAATATGTAATACCCCATATATAGAATCCACATACATACTGTAAGATAAAAACATGGAATACAGATAGAAACATGGATTGCAGATAGTTTATCATACAGTGATTCAGTATAAAACATGCTCAGCATATAGCTTGCATTTTTGTGTGGGACCACTGGGTAATTTGTCCCTACACACATTGCAATACAACTCTTAACCCAGGGAAGGTTGTGAGCCTTCAAACACAAAAGCAAACCATAAACATGGTGTCCTATAAGGGTTACATTTTGTTTATGATCATATGGTATAAACATTATAAAGGATGCATAAATATTTAACCATGGCAAGTCATGAAAATTTTCATTAAGTTATGACCCTGAATTCCTCCCAAAAAATCCCTCATAGGACTCCACAATGAATTGAACCACAGGTTATAACAAACAGTAAACTTATTTGAACTCTTCCAACCAGTCCTGGCTAGATCTAGGATAGATCAAGTCTGGCATAACTTGAGTAACGAATATACTCGTAACAAATTTAAGAAAAATAAATACTGACCCAGCAGTACAGGTACAATAACCACCATATGGCTGACCAGTAATCTTGTCCACAATGACAAAAACACTTTTGACATTATCATTACTGGTGGACTGTGATGGATTCACCTGTGCTCGCACAGCCAAAAATACATCAGAAGCTGCTAATGGATTTACAGACATAGAATGAACACAATGCTTCAGCTGGTAAGGCCGGCAAAGCTTGTACATTCTGCCAGCAGATTTGGGGATGCATTCAGAATCTAACAGATATGATTTTACAATTGCATCATCAAAGTCAGGCACCTGGTTCAGATGTTTTGTCCAACCCTGTAATCTCTCAAGATTAATCGCTGTCAGCAGAGAGAATTCTCTCTGCTGATCCAGTGTCAGGTGGTGATTTTTCATCCTGGGAACAAAAGTTTCTTTGTTGGTTGCTCCAAAGGTTTCAATTCCCAGGGCCAAGCATAAAAGATTAACCTTGGCATCCTTGCCTTGACAAGTTCTTATTTTGTGTAGCATGCAGAGTCGGTCCAGTTCATTCTTCTGTAAGGCCTTTACTTCTCCAAACTTTGTAGGGTAAGTTCCTTTCTTGTCCTTGACCTTAGGCATCTGTAATTTATATGGCATTATTACATATTAGTATGAAAGTTACCAGGCCTGTCTTCAACGCATCACAGGGTGCCGTTAGAGCCAGGCAGCATTTGCTGTCTTTGCGATGTTGCAGCGCATATTTTCGCGTATAGGGCGCACAGTTTTCAACTAGCCGACAAAATATGGATCTTTCCAGAATCCTTATGCAATTTACTGACCTGGCAGAAGGAAAATACTTTGATTTATTGTCCTAACTTGCAATGTCAGGGCTTTTTCTGGGCACATTTATTTGATCAGCGCCAGCCCGCGCCATTATGCGCTGCTACACCGCAAAGACAGCAAATGCTGCCTGGCTCTAACGGCACCCCGTGATGCGTTAGAGACAGGCCTGGTAAGATTGAAAGCTGCTTTAAAAATGTAATGGGATTTGTGCAGCTTGCCTATCTAAATGTTTACCTTTTATTGTTAGAATATGCTTAAAGTTGTTTATGAAATAAGTTTGACCTAAATTAGTTGTGCGTTAATTCTGAAGCAGATTCTTTCAATGAAATGCCATATACTGCCTACTATAAAACTATTTATTTGCATTAACAGAGGTGGTTTTGGTTAGCCATACAGAGTACAGCTCTGCTTGTAATCAGGTCATGTATGCACAGTATGGCTAGGGTTTGGTATTCTGATATCAGAGCCAAGCATAGACATAGTACTTAATTTCTTATAACCTGATCACAACTAGACTCTAGATCTACAGACATTTAATATCCCTGAACAAAATGACCTTTACACATGAGTTACGCAAATTGCAACCACAAGTAGCCAACAGACAGCCCTACATGCAAATTGCAATAGCAGTTTAAATTTAATGTGTAAACAACGCGGGCGATAATACGGAACTTTCAAGATTTACAGTCTCTAGAAAAGAAAATCGCCCATTACGCAAGCAAAGTTTCATTGAATTACCTTAATCTTTCACTTGTATCACTATTGTTACACTGTATTAAGTAATCTACGATGAATTGCACTGGAAATACGGCGCTTTGCCTCCGGAGCTGTCAAAAGGGTAAACACAATTTTCGCTCAAACCGGATCCTGTTCGGCGCGCAAAGGATTATGGGGGTCTGTTTGACACCGAATAGCCCCCGCTCTCCTCATACCCCAACAGGCGGTCAAATCAGCTCACTGTCAGATCAGGGTTGAGTTGCGGAGCACGCTCGACCGCCGCGAACATTTTTGGTCACTCGGAGCTCGCTATGCAACGACATTGGTCACAGCCGATTTTTTATTTTTCCCAGAATTCCCGCGTGAGGGTTTGTTTCAAAATGGCGCACAAGGAACAAGATGTGTTGCTAACCGCCGTCTCGGATAAACTTTTTGCGATTGGTGATGAGCCTAGCTGTGGCAGTTATGTGTCCGTGCCTCCATTGGCGTCCAACGAACATTTTGTCTCTTTGGGACAGTATCGCGTCTCCAACACATTGCTCTAAATCATTTATTGAATTCCTAAATGCATAAAAACAATGTTGCACTCAGTGACACTGGCAGTGCCAGTCTGTCTGTAACAGTCAGTGTCACTGACACTTGAGTCTTGACCGTCAGATAGTGTCGTGAGGTATACTATATCAGTGTATATGCACATCAGCCACACTAAATCAGCGTAAAGAGAAAGATCAAAGGGGTGTGGGGGGTGTTCTTCCATTTAAGGGCATGCCATTAATTGTTTCAGCATAGGTCACGTATTACGTACAGGGGCAGATCCATGCCGACCATGGGGAAGTCTTCTATTTAACATATGAAAACCAAAAGCAGCCCCCCCCCCTATCCAGCATATCTGGATCCGACCCACACACTAGCCCCCCCTATCTAGATTTTCTGGTTCCCCACCTGTACGCATGCCTAGCATTTACTACAATAATGCATTTTGTAGGCTCTATCATGGCCGGAATATGGAATGGATCTAGGATCCATAATGCCTACTGCTTTGCAACTCCTCCCCCCCCCACCCCCCCCAACCCCATTTCTGTGTCAGTTAATTTACTGTGCCTGTGGTAATATGTAAGATTTAGATTCATATTTTATAAAAAAATTCACATTCATGTCATAATTATTTTATTACGATATAGTATTCTTTTTTTCTTTGATATCTATACCTTTATGCTTTAAAGTCTACTATATTAATATTTTACTCCTGCAAGGAGAACTATTGTTCACACTAAATTAAACCTACTTTATTTGAAGTTTAATGTCACCATGCTCTGTTTAGTGTTGCTGACCATTTATCTAACTTATGTACGTATCACTCTTACAACCTCTTTACACGAAACAGCACCATGCACACTGGACCACCTGGCCACAGATGAGCCCCATTCCAGTGCTATGGTAACGAATACTTCTTCTTTGATAAAGCCTACTTGCCGTGTTTTGCACAATTGAAGGCCAGTCTAAGTTTCCATTGAAGTAACATACATGTTTAACAAAGAAGTCCTTGAAGGTCAAACTTTCACCGGCTTCATATTTTAGCGGGATTGATTTAACAACATAACAGTAATCATTTGGTCTTTGTTATCACTGTTTCACTGGGAAATAATATGTTCTGTTGGCGTTACAGTGTAAAAATATAAATTGGATCTTTTTGTTTCTGCAGGCACTATATGTATAGTTGCAATGGAACGTTTAAATTATAGGACACCCATTTTACATTTCAGAATCCTGTGTCACGCATTGGCCCCATCCCTCACTGACTGGTGCCAAACTGTGGAGAAGAGTGTTAAGTTTGCTGTGGCTGCCTAGCAATCAGGAGTCCTTCCGCAGGGTTTGACTGGAGCAAGGGGTCTCTGCACTGTCTTGTAATGGCAGTGTGTAGTGCGTTGTACGGACCTTGCGAAACTTCATGGCCTGATAGGGCGGCTATGGAATTACATCGCAATTCTACCATGCCAAGTATGGATTGCCTGGAGTCATAGGCAGTGTGGATGGCACCCATATTGCCATACCGGCACCATCCGAGTTCCGGGATTATTTCATCAATATATAAGGGCCATTTGTCCGTCATTGAGAAGAAATTCAATAAGATCGACACATTCCAGTCATCGGCCAGATGTGGAGAGAACAGTTGGACTTTGAAAGTGTACAAGGACATATGACATTTTTGGAAAATGTGCAATGTGAAAGATATCCCTGTGGTGATGATGGCGGCATAAATGGTGCAGGTCATTCGGAGCACGAAAATGCCGAATTCATGGACATCTTTGAAGAACGCCAGCGTTTTTCCCTTTTAATAAGTGGTTATTGTGTGATGCTCTATATTCCCCTTGTCAGTTCAAAGTTCCATATCGGAAGATGATAAATATTTGGGGTTTCGCTTGTCGCAATAATTGATAAATCATTTAACAAAGAAATCCATATCTACATTTGGCCAACCCAGTAAGACCATTGTATTCATCTTACGGATATGTAGCTTAAAACTGTTTGTAAACGTGTATTCGTCGATACATGTTCTTTCTACAAGATTTTCTGTATTCGTTTAACTGTCCATGAATGTCTTTGGATCACGCTTTGTATTAGTCTCCCTTTCTCAAATAAGCCGGAACACAATGCTGTGGTTTGAGAGTTTCTTTTCGTTACGCATTGAATAGGATGGGAGTTGTAGTATAGCGACTTTAGCGACAAGGTTGTGAAGCCGATCGCCCACCATTCATTACCTAAGCAGATTGTCTGAAAGGAAAGCACGAGACCAGGCATCTGTCCACAGTGCAATTTATTTCATTTCTTAACGTTCGAACATAATGCACGCATGATAGCGTTTCTTTCTCGTGTGGTGACGTTGCGCTGATGCTCCAGCACTAAGGAGCGCACCCTGAGTTTCTGTAGCTGCTGCTGCTGACTGTCTGTGCTCTTCCAAGAAAGTGCGGAACCACACTGGAGGCTAGACGGCTCGCCGCTTACGTTGGCGTCGGGCGGCGACGTTTCTATGACGCTGACGTGGAGCTGTAGTCGCCAGGCTCCTTTACCTATCGGTCACTATGTCACCTGCAATGAATCACACCACTCAATTAGGCACTCCAATTATGAGTGCCATCAAAGTTGTACAGTAAATATCACTAACCACCAGTTATTTCCGGCTTGCTTATTGGCAGTATATGTCGTCATGGCCACTATAATTCCTGGCGGTCAGGAACACGTACTAACCGTACCATGTGCTGTTGCTAATAACACAGGCCGGGGTTGCCCTTGCTAGAGTTTCACTTGTTACTGGCCTCATATGGCAGAGAAATTTCTCTACACAACCGCGCCATTATACCGCGTTTTCCTTCGCATTTTTTCATCAGCATAGGACTCACGATGGTATGACAGGAAAGCACTTCCACCTCTATTCCATTGCGTTATTTAAGAACACACTAAAGATGCACTTGCAGCTGCTTTAGAGTTTGTAAATGAATGTCTCGCCTTAGCATCGAATCTACCTGCAGTGCAGGAAAACAGCAATCCTACAGCAATCGCACTCCTGGGTTGCCGGCATTTTCCCGCGATCATCCACGATGGTCTTGAAGCTGTGCAAGCTAAGATAAATACATATATAAGATACCAGATAAATTTGGTCCAAAAATAGGGAATGAATAACTTGAAAAGTTTACAGATCTACACAATAACAGTACAAGAAATGTGAAGTCAAACGAATATTTAAAAAAAATATACATGTATTCCGTCTTTTTAGCGAGCGCAGTGTTTTGTAAAAGACATCAGGGCTGAAAGCGTGACCATATGCATTCATGGGTTGGGCAATTTGACGCCACACGTCGGCTCCCCTGACATTTGGTGACTGGAACAGCGGCTCGACTGCTCTGTACGTCTCCACCAATACAACAGAAGTACAGACTCTTGCTCCCACTGGGTTGCTGCGAAGAAAAACAGAGCTAGCTGTATAGGCCATATGCCGCAACATCCATCATGCATGTATTCTGACGCTAATATCGCTGAGTAACCGGAACAAGGACTTGGTATTATCTCGGATTATTTTACAGGTGTCGCCTCACATAGTTAACCTTCACTTACTGCTGAAGTCCTGAAATAATATCTGAGACACATGCCTGTAGTTTACATAGATTCTGGCTTCATTGTCTATGTAATTTTTTCATCAAGGTGAAAACAATGCAACTCAATCTTAAAACAAATGCAATTCGGCATCATGCAATTGAACATTATTGCCACAATAAAAAGCATTTAGCCACATCTTAAGCAACCAGTACATTACATGTTTGAATGGAAAGACTGTGCTAATATTCTGATAATGATTGATAAATTGACATGTACATTTTTTACAAAAAAGACTTACCCATTTTCTATTACCTCATTTGTGGAAACCATATGGGAGGTGTGTCCATAACCATGTGACACTTTCTTAGCCTGATGTTCACCTTCGCCAAGAACGACAAGACATAGGAACATGCAGAACAGCTCCTGTACTTTCTGCCACATCAGTTTTATACCTGACATACATCAGTTAAGCATTGCAATAATTCAATACACATGCCCTCCCCAGTTCTAGAGGACGTGGGGAAAATGGAACTTCCCTCATCAACTACAGGCTTGGGACTGACAACTACCTGTACCTTTATTGCATGTGGATGACTTGTTGGTAATTGCCAATAAGTGATCTCAGTCTAAGTTTCATTATTGAAACCTGCATATGAGTGCACAAAGTACAGGCAGTTGGCGGGTTACATGTGTTGTTACATGTAAAAGCTTTTTAGTTAACAGCCCACTAGAATAGAATCAATAAAATTAGGGCATAGAGATGTGTTCCAGTTAAAAGGAAAGTGACATTTCCACAAATATGTTCAATAGTTATTGCAGACCTAAAATCTAACATTTATATGTATTACAGTACTTATCGATATGGTGTTGATGCTATATAGTGTGACTACAATCTTAAACAGCGAATATAACAGTGCAATAACATCATCTTCGACATTACCAATGACCATTATTACATTTGAGCATATATTAATGCAGGTGACTGGCTTAATGGATATGCCTATTGCAATCAAATACATATTCACTGTTTGAGCTGGATACAATTGGCATGCCAATTAAACATACATGCACTGAACCTGTGCGAATGAAGTGTCAGGGGGGTAAACAGGCCACCAAACTAATGCCCCCAGTAAATCAGTAGAGGGAGGGGCTAGGGGGAGGGATCAAGCCTGGGGTACCACACACACATTGTAGATACAATGTAGTCCCCCCCCCCTATAACCCCATCCCTCTACTAATTTACTGTGTCTGGGCCCATGGTCCATGCCATGGGGCCAGGCCGGTATAAAACATGCCTATAAATCTCTGGTTAGGGGTCGACATCCGTGTCAGCGCCTGTGCATTTTCCCCATTGGTCTAAGCTGGGCAGTTTCGGTTTTCACGTTTTTTTACAGTGTTTATGGTAATTTTGAGTCATATATCACAGGTGGCACAACTTTTCATACATACAACGCACGTATCGGATTGAAACTTGTTTGGTCACACATCGTTACCACGAGAATGGTCTAGTAATAACGAGAAATCGGTGAATATAATCTTGTAAGTCGCACACTTGTAGCTTCTGGCGGCCATGCTTATCGTCGTGTGCGGGACTACTCTTGCAGCGCCACCCTGCGGGGAGCAAGGATTTTAATCGCGGCGTACCATACCCCACTTCCGGTTCAAAATTGTACGCGTCCTTGACCAATTCGCCAAGTTCAAATCCTTATTTGTCGTTGCATATGGCGTGAAAACCGGCTTGACAGCCATAAGCAACGCACCCCAGGACACCGGCGGACTAGACCATAACCTCGCTGTCAATAGGATGCTCTGTGTCATACAGTAGTTTTGGGTTTTAACTAGGGGACGCAGTATACATTAATGTTATAATGATGTAACGCGAAAGTTGCATACCACATGACATTTGTGGCTGTAATATTGTCTCTTCTATATGAGGATTAAAGTGTATCCCATGTTACTTGTAGATATAACTGCGTTATGGCAGAGGCAGAATGGCCCTCATTGCCC
>CAXHSH010000243.1:0-18618 GCA_964019135.1 Arenicola marina
TACCGCCATGCAGGGGGTTGTGTCTGGATGGATGTTGATATGACGTGTGTATGTTTGTTACGCTCTCTGACCGCACCCCTCCACCCCCCCCCCCCCTCCCGGGGGGCCGCAGCCAGGGACACCCGGGCTACGTCCCCCCTGGGGGGTGCACCCCCGGATACCCCGATGGCCGGACCGTCCCTCCCTCCTCCGCGCCCGCCCGCCTAACCGTCAACATGCATGCCTCGCTCCCTGCCTCGTAATAGCGTGAGTCTGATGAACGTTTTATGTAACAGCGACATACTGACCTGGCGTTACAGTTCTAGGGAGGGGTGGGGAGGAATGGTTAACCTCAGCACCGCCTGGGGGGGGGGGTTGCAATATGGGGGTGGGGGAAGTGTGTGGGAGGGGGGGGGGCGTGGAGGGAGAGGAGGAGGGGGGGGGGGCAACCCCAACAGGGTCGTCATCGATTCTGATTAATTCATGATGACGTTATCCCGGTGTTCGCCAACAATTCGCTTTTAACATTATTTTATTGTCGCTTTATAGGATGCCCCTCCATAACGGCGAGCCTTTCGCACCCCGCGAGCCGATAGAATTCGCACCGTATACTCCCCGCCAACAGCCCCGCTTAAACATCAAACGCTCAAAGTCCCATGCGTAGCGACCGGTGCAGCCTGATGAGCATATAGGGTAACGATTTCGGAGCTGCAGTTAAAATCATAAAAAAAAAAGTTTAGTGTGGTTAAAGGGGCGGGAGGTAAAACGTGTATACTTTTTTTTTACAGCCGTGCGTAGAAGGGATCGTGCCTCCCTGGGCCCGTCCCCAGTTGTAACGTTAGTAGTAACCTTACAACCCAGCGGTTGTAGTTTGGGGCATTATTCTTAATAGTTACAGAGCCCGCTATAAAAAAAAATGGTCGTGTTTTACTAGCTAATGAGGCAATGAGGGAGCCAGTTGATATTTGCGTCCAAAGCCCAAGCGGAAAATGATAGTGAAATATAAGATGCATAAAGACAGAATATGTGTAAACAGAGCGGAAGGACAGCGCCTGCACCCCCCCCCCTTACCCTCCCCTGTACCAGGTCTTCCTCTGCCTGTTGTCTGTCTGTCTGTCTGTCTGTCTGTCTGTCTGTCTGTCTGTCTGTCTCGGGGCACTCGATATAAAATCAGAGATCTCCGGTCACGTCAGGGTCACGTCATGGTCACGTCATGGCGCGAGAGTTCAGCAATATAACCAGCCGAGTGCCCTACTCACCGAGTCGGACAGCCCCCGCTCACGCGCCTCACCGCATACCACCCCGGCATTACTTATACATATTTCATTGTGCTCCCGATGAAGCTAAGCGGTTACTCGCACGGCTGATTTATAAGGGATGTGAGCGATGGCCCAGGCAGTTTATTAAGGGGCGGGGGTAATCGTCGCTTTATGCTTCTCATGAGGCAGCCCCTTGCCGGTTTATAGGCCTAGTTTATTTTCATTATATCGAGATATAAAGGTATTATTTGTATAGTAAAACTGTCAACGAACCTGTGATTTTAGCAAGACGGACAATTTAGCCTTTTACAACCATTCGCTTAAATAAACATCAATATGTCATATGTATTGGTCATATACCTGTTTGGTTTGATATATATATATATATATGTCTATATATCCAGTAAATCCCGTTAGAGAAGTAATTGATTATTAAAAACATACAAAATAAAAGCAAAATTGGTGTATGGTGTACTGAAAGTTATACAGTCTTGCGTCAATTGGGTTTCATGCATAAATAACAATTGAGTGGGTCGATTGAAGTGGCAGTTTCAGGTTAATATATTAATTATATTTTCGCATTTGCAAGGAATATTGTATAAAAGAAAATTACAATTTCAGATACATAATACCCGTATCTTAAATAGTTGCAGTAACATTTATTTCCATTTATAATCTCTAAATGTATATTTTAAAAGTAGAATAAAAGCTAGTGGGCTGATTTGTCACAATGTATTGTTGCAGCTCATTCGCTGAAAAAAAAACCACGTGTTGAACAGAATTTAAAATTTGGGATAATTTCGTTGTGACAAAATATAGGTCTACATTTTACCCGACAATGTATATATGTAGCATGGAGCATATTAATTTAGCCTAAATTAAACCACAAGTTAAAACTGTCACAGGATCAGACATATTTTAACTGACGCAAAGTAACACATAAATTGTAGTTGTATATTTCCCTACATTTGGCAGAAGTTCAGCTCGGTGTCGCCGCAATGTAGCCGATGGCGTCGGGAGAGCTGAGCGGAGTCAATTATTGACACAAGTTGCAGGAGTAAATGAGGGCCACGGTTGCCATGGGGGATGGACTGATAGAAAAGAGGAGATGTACAAGCATGGTGGATGATGTGGGGTTGCAGAGAGGGCGGGGGGGGGGGGGTGGGGGTGGCTACCCACACTGAGATGTGTACCTTTCAGAACCTTCGAAAAAGAAGACTTGACAAGCGATTGATTTATGTCATTATCTTTTTTGTTCTGTTTCCTTTTTTTTTAGCAAAAAGTGTACCATATGCAGGTTATATTGTCTATCCGTCAATCTTTGGAAAGCACACCCCAACCCCCCTGCCACAAATATCATTGGCTAATACCCCACGGAGCCTGTCCCCCCCCCCCCACCCCCCCTTCCCGCTCCGTCCTTCCCTTTCCAGACTTGAGTGTCTGTGGGAAGGGATGGTGGGGGTGACAAGACCCCACCTCGGTGAGCAACGCCATCCCCGTGGCACTCCAATCCCTGCCCCCCCCCCACCCCCTCATCGCCCTCCCCCCCTCCCCCTCCCCAGTCGACATCCATGCCCTAACGCAGCAATACTGTAGCCGTTGATGTCAGAGCTTTTGATTTTTTCTCTTCTGGCTGATTTATGAACATGAACTATCGGTTGTGACGTAGGCACAGGGTTGGAGGGTGGGGGGGAGGGGGTTCACTCCCGTGTTTCCATAACAACATGTCCCATCTGTTGTTCGTATTTATTGTTAAACCGATTGAGCCGAAATGAAGAGGGGTTTGTGCGGAAAGTGTATTTCAATGATTATCGTCTGATATCAATCACGAGATTCTTTTATACAATATTCCTTGCAAATGCGAAAATATAATTAATATATTAACCTGAAACTGCCACTTCAATCGACCCACTCAATTGTTATTTATGCATGAAACCCAATTGACGCAAGACTGTATAACTTTCAGTACACCATACACAATCTAGCGTGCGCGCTGTTGTATGCTGCATCGTGCCCTATATATTATCACGTAAACTCACCCGTTGGTTGGAAATCTACCAATTCGGGCGAGTCTATTGTCCTGCCAGAGGCGACATCTTGTAAACAAAAAAACCCGTCCACATACATCAATTCATCCTGGTTCTGCTCAAACAAAGGCTGAATAAATAAGCAAAAATAGCTGGGCGAGAGGTTAGCGAGGACACGAGCAAACAGTGCACGGCCGTTCAACCCAGCCACAATGGGGGCCTCCCAAAAAAAAGTCACCTTTTCTTTGAATTATTGGTCTGAACGCGACTGGGTCTGACTTGAAATAGCGACCCACTCGAGGCCGATCGGGTTTGAGGTGATGGAGTGTTGGCGGGCAGGGCATGTGCTCCTCGAGGGTTAAGGAGGGTTGCATGGTGCTCACCCTCCCACCCCAACCTCCCCCCCCCCCAGGGCGGAGCCCTGAGAGATCCTCTCACCCCCTGGTGTACAACTATCCTTGTGCCAAGCTGCATGCAGATACAGGAGGTCAACGAGAAAGCTACATTATCGCCCACCCATCCACCTGTGGCGTCTAAAACGCAAGACACTTTAAAACCCTTACCTCGCTCTTACCTCCCCCCTACCGAGCCTCAGGAATACAAAAAAAAATATCGCAAAAACCATCAGAAAAAGCCCTAATATTCTCAACAAGTCTTTAAGACGCAAATAAAATTTGCTCTCGTTCGAACTGAACTGTGGGCGAGCGCTGTGTGAGTTCGCACTGAGTGCGGGTAAGTCCTGGTTGGAGAGTTTAAAAATTCGTTAACTTCTTGCTTTTTTGGGGGCAGCTGGGTGGGGGTGCTGTTTACTTTCTAAGGTGTTTAATTTGACGGTTAGGCTGAGTGTAAATGTGGTTATAATGCTACTAAAGGTGTTGAGGATATAGTAAAATATTTATTGTACTAATTTAATTTCGCCAATGGCTATTTTACAATACCGGTGGCAGACATAAATATATCTTACAAAGCATTTCGTTGCAATGTACTTAGATTAATTTACATATCCCTACATATAGAAAATTTGTTGAACATGTACTCCTTAAAGCCAGTATTCCTAGTGCCAGCGGAAAATATATCTGCTATATTTACTTATTTACTTTTTCCACCTGAATGCATCGTAACCAATAGGGGCTGGCATAAATATTTAACCCATCTATAAGTCACAATATAAAAATACATTGACTGCGTGATTGCAAGGTTTTCAAAACAACTGAGGATTACCAACTTGTAAAGTGTGATTTTTGTATTTCCAACACATGGCAGAGTTAGAAGGAGTTGTCAGAACTTTGGAGGGAAATGCTTTTAAAATGGTCCATACTGACCATTGCGGGAGGAATTAAAAGACGACAAGAAATGCATGGAGGGAGGGAGGGTGGTGGGGATGGACGTGAAGCCTTATCACAGCTTGCCCGGCCGCACCCCGGGGACCGCCCAACAGCACCCAGAGGGACCCTAAAGACCCCTCCCCATAAAATATTCAACTCATCCCCACCCCGCAGACCTCCCTGGTGCCCTGGCGACCCCCAAACCTTATTTCATACATTCCTTTCCCGGCACAATAAGAGTGGTTTTATTGGCGGAATTTTAACTTTTAGAGCCCTCCATGCCGCCATCTTAGCGGACATTCTGCAGCAAGGACGCTGGGACTGTTTTCTTATCGCATATTCGCTTCATTTGTGCCAGAGCTTCGCGGCAGGCTGGACAATGGCTATTTTATTGGGGGTCCACCCTGACCGCAAGTATCAGGCTCTGGGGAGATTAGAAAATTGGTGCCATTTACGTCGTCGGTGCCAGCCTTCCAATTCCACTACAGGGGCTGGGTGGAGGGGGTTGGAGGGGGGGGGGGAGAAGATGGCAAGAACAGCCGCGGTTTTTTTTTGGCGAAGGGTGTACACACATTGGGGAGGGGGGAGGCTAGGACTGGGCAGTGTGTACACAGGGTTGGATTACTCCACCGAGGGGTGAACCAGGATTTTCAGTTTTGCACAGGGTTTCACTCTTCGCCGGTCTGTACCATGTGTCCGAGTCTGTACAATTAGCACCATTGCAAGTTTAATATGTCTCACGCCCTCTCTATACCATTTGTGATTTGTATTTTTCATAGATTCAGATGCACAAGTTACTATTTTCCTTATCTGCTTAAATGTTGAAATTTATATCCGTTATATATTTTATGTCGAATGGAACAACCTGAAAATTGAAACAAAGTTAGTTTTAGCTGCGAATTTTCGGCGAGCTTTGGTAAAATTAAGGTTGCGTCGCTTTTAAAATGGAATCAAACTGTACTTAAATAATTTACGGGTAGATAAACAATATGAAATGTGCACTAACCCTCACAACACATTGTCATTTAGTTGTAAATCCACAGTGACTATTGCAATACGTTAGATAATGTTTAATAAAGCAGCAGATCACTTATTGAATTTAATTTATCACAGAAATGTTGTATGGGCCAAACGTGTATGGCAACGATTTAGGCTATTATTTGATGACAACATCGATGATCTAAATTTTAATTTTAAACACGGAACCACGAAAACCTGGGAAATATTTCCACGTTCTGGAAGGGCAGCATGTGTTCGGCGTCTTGCATGGAGGAGCGTGTAAAATTAATGTGACGTATAAGATATATAGTCCCTGCGATATCATATGGAAAACAGGTGTGGTTTTTACAGCGTAACCTGATAGAAAACTGTTACCACCCCAAGCCGGGCAGGGCGGGGAAGGGGGGAGGGGGGGGGGGGGAGATGGGGGTGAGAGGGGGTCCTGCCGCGGCGGTTTCCCCTGCCCGAGACCGCCCCTGACCCGCCCCTGACCCGCCCCTGCCGTCGCTCCAGGGTGTAGCTATCCAGAACAGCAATAACCCGTGTGTCAGTCGTCGGCTCCAGACCAGTGACACGAGACACTCGCTTCCATGTTGTCCACATCGACGTCAGTTCGAATTCTTGTCACACTGTAAAATGTGACTCGTAGTTCTTTTTAAATTTGAAACTGTAGTGGGCGTACCATAATGGAAAGGGACATGAGGTTAACCTTCCCCCCTCCCCCTCTTCCTCCGATAGAGGTGTGGGTGCGAAGGAGGGTGAGAGAAAAACACCCGGGGCGTACAATATATGACTAAACATAATTCATTCTATATGGAGATAATCTCGACAGAAATACCGTTGTAAGAAATGTATATAGGTATATAAAATGCGATGTAATGTATATGTGTTAAATAGAGCGTGTCGTCATGTGGCAACGTAACTTTTAGATCAAGATGAAAACGGGAATGAAACGAATTTTAAATAAATATATAAATAAAAAACCTTTGAAATTAAATTCAGGTTTATATTTATATACAGGTTTAATTTTCAAGCGGAATTATGTGTAGCCCAGCCCGACACCAGTGTGAATCAGTGAAATGAATACAGTTTCCTTTAGTATGTCTTGAATGTTGATACATAATGAATGCTGTCTGCACACCACGAGGGTGCCAGAATCTACCATTGAATATTGGCAATGGTACACATGGCTGTGGGGCTTTCAACAAATATATTTACATATATAAACTATTACACTACACAGAAATTAATATTGATGAGGTGTTTTTGTAGGTCCACTCCTTTTTACGTCGTTTCGCGTTCACTGTTTATTCGGCATTAATAATGTATACATTTATTTGTCGCTGAATCAACCAATCAATAATACTACAATATTACAACATTCTATATATAATTATATTAACCTCACTCTCTACTCCTTGTCTGCCCAATCCAGAGCATTAATTATTTGATTGTAAACAAAGCCAATTCCCAGTTTTTGATCCCAATTTGTGCAATATAAAATTCACCTTCTTCCTTAAATTTTGGGGCTACTTGCAACTTTACCAATTATAACGACCGTATTTTGGCATCGAGGGCTACGGTAGGTTATAGCCTACATTGATTTCTTTTTCTCATGGTAATAATTTCTAAGAATAATGGCTAGATTGCACTTGAGGATCTGCAAATGTCAAATGCACTATGCATTCCATGAATGAATCTTTAGCCATTTAGTTTGTCGTTTCCAACTCTAAATACATTGTCTCTATTACCTTCTACAGTTTATATTTAATGGATATTTGACGCATTATATTTCACGTAAATTACAGGCAAACAAATCAGAAAATAATGCTATAATGCGGGGAATTCTTCCAAAATATACAAATCAATGTGATGTTTATTCCGAGGGTTTAAAATAGGCCTTAATCTGCCTGCCAACATATATTTCCGATAAAGACTCCATTGCCAAATAACCTAAAAAAAAAATGGACATATTTTTCGGGGGAAAATTGAAGCAACATATCATTCCAGAGACTAAACATAGATGGGAAAACTGCGCCAGGTCTGGGCGCCGTTATAATTGCACAGAGCGGCTACGAAAATAAAACGTCGCGCCCCAAAAACAAAAAGCAGTGATCTACACCAAGGCAAGCATGGATCGTTTCCAAGCCGCTACATTGTTTTGCCGTTTGCGTCAGTACAGCGGATACATATCCTTCCCCTGGTATGGTAGTTTTTACCCCGCTTGCCAGGCAGAATGTTCTTCCTTTGCTCGGGGTTTTTGGATGAATCCTGTATGACCCGTGGGCTGAGTGAGATCCCCCAAACCCCGGCGGGCGAACACAGCGATGTGTACCGCGTAACCCCCTCTACGAGTGTACGACCGGTTTCAGCTCACCTTTAAGTGCATCTTACGGGAGGAATACGTGAAAATAGTCGTCAATATCTCTGGATTCGTACGACCATTGCACACGCAAAGACGAAACAAGGGTAACTATGTATTATTGCGTTATTTAAAGCTTATTATTATCGAGGAGAAAAGGCTGCCGCAGTTCTTTGTCAGCGGCGAGAAACGCTGGCAAACAACGCCGCGAACATGAGGCCGCGTGGTTCTGGTGCCGCCATCTAGCGAGTGTTCTGACCGCGCAGCGCCACCTAGTGAATGCTATTGCAGCTATATCGCCCGCTCGCTTTGGTTAGCGTGTGGCAGGCAGGCAGGCAGGCTGCAGACAGACAGGCCTGGCAGCTGCCTGGCTGGCCGGCCCGCTCACTGGCTGGCTGGGCTGTCATGGCGAGAGAGACAGACAGACCGCGTCTACCTCCTCCCCCCCAAAGTGAGCGCTTTCCACTTTAATGCGCTCCGTAAACGTCATTTTCATGGTTCGTCTTCAAATAATTCAACAATAAGTCACACATAACATAGTACTTGCCCCGGCAATATGAAGGGAACATATTTCCGAACATGCCATGAAACCAGTGAAGGCGGTCGTAGCGTGGTGCGGGTTACGGCCGTGGGATGCCTAGCGCGGCGTTTGATAGGAATAAACGTTGTTTAACGCGTCGTTTCGACCCCTTGTAACGAGGAGTAAGATGTAAACGTATTCACCATAGTAACAATAACAACAACACTTGCATGTTTACCTTCCAATAATGACGTAAAGTACTCCTGTGACGGGTGGACTCAGTTACACTGCTAGAAGCGCGTACTCCAGCTCACTTTTGCCATGGCCGTTCCTGGACCGGAAAGAAGTTACACGCTTAATACTTTCTCTATCTGTCTTCCTTAAAACTTGTTCATAATAGTAAACAAGAGAACTTCCTAAAGGCATTTTAACAGCAGAATGTCTGTAACTAGAAAGACTTGGTGTATGTTGGTAATATTTTCGGACGCATTCACCTTAGACCAAAGCCACGTTAGAAAATATACAAATGTCCGATTTAGCCATAAATGACTCGCATTAAGCATTGAATACATTGAGATCGTGTAACGCTAGGCGAGAAGCCATTGTTAGACCCTGACGAGATGAAACTTGTAAAACTTGCGGCGTTAACCTGGACTCGTTCTCTTGTCGTTAGATTAATCGCACCACCTCCACAAGCTCCGAACAAGCTCCCCCATGACTTACAAATGTCTCAATTGATATTACTATCTATTTTTCCGTGTTTACTTGCTGTTTAAGTTTTTGTAGCTGTTATTTCATTAATGGATGTCGCAACCGCCACGGCAGTCTATTGTGTGTTTACCCTGGCGTTGTTACACGCCTGGTAGGCAGCGCATATTTATTTAGATTTACGCCATAATCGTTTGGTTGGTGGATTAATAACACAGTGATAGTTGTCGGCGGACGGATCCCTACCAACTGTTACCATCTTGATTGCGCAATAGCAACGTGAGCAAAAAAAACTCTCATGGATACGGCAAATGAGCGTAAATAATACATACGGGCCTTGATTGATCTTCCCTATGTACGCTTTCAAACCTCGGTCTCACTTCGGTTATGATGAGTTCACGTGATATTTCATCTGTCAAAGCATCGAGTTTGACATCATCATCTAAACCGCGATCGCATAAAAGTTATGGCTGCACGTGCCCCAGGCCAGCACCCCCACTCACCCTCCTCTACCCACCCCATTCACCTCTCAGAACGTGCCTCGGAAATGTGATGAATGGATAGCGAGTCCCCGGAATGACATTGAATGCCCAGCCAACAATAGATCTTTGTCATGGCGAGTTAGTTTTTGTTCATGTCGGGCTTTTGGTTGAGACATCACAGGCTTCACGGGCAGTGCCTAGTCCTACCCCTCCTCCCCCCCTCCCCCCATCCACCCGTCCTTTCCCCCCGCGCCCCGGCTGATCCTGCTGCCCTCCCGCGATGGGGGGGCACCTGGGAAAAGCGCTCTTCCACCTTTCACTGGCACTCCCAGACCCTTGATTCCTTACCTGTCATTCCTCGCTTTTTCCGGCACATTACCCAGAATGCCTTTCTTCGCCTTCCGTCGTCTCTGTCTTAATCCTATAATGAATGCGTTGTAACAATTCGTTGTGGCCGGTCTGGGCTTTAACTCATGCCCATCCCTTATCAGCTCTCCAAACAATTCGAGATTCGCAGCAGTTACATTCAACGCTTTGCATTCAGCTTTTATTTTCTGATCTGGTCATTTTTGCTATTGTGATAGTTGTATAGTACATGTCCTCCCCCCTCCTCCTCCCGCTCCCACTCCCCCCCCCCCTCATCCTCCTTCCACTCTCCATCCCACTCCTCCTCCCCCCTCCCCATCCCACTCCTCCCCCCCTTCCCATCCCACTCCTCCCCCCTTCCCCTCCTCCCCATCCCACTCGTCCTCCCCTCTCGTCCCCCCCCCCTCCCGCGGTATGTTTTGCATTCCTGTTACTGAAGTCGGATTTAACTATTCCTTAGCAATTTTTCAGCTACATTTACAGCCTACTTCCTCTTTTAGTGTCGCCGAGGGTGCTTCGACGTCACCTTTTTCGCGTTTGGATCTCTGAATTGACCAAGTGTGTTCGGCGAACACCTCACTCGTATTTTTACACATACCTGTCGGTCACATTAAATACACCATGCTGGCATTGTAGATTCATATCACAGAGCACTCACCCTCTTCGGGCAGTGTTTAGCTTTAGATACATCCTCTCCCTTCTCTCCCTGCGCCCCGCCCACCCCCCGCCCCTCCCACACCACGCCACCCACCCGACCCTCCTCACACCCAATTGGTGTCCCATGTTGGATGTTTTATCCCCATACATGCATTGCGACGCACGCGCAGTTTTCTACCCCTCATCGGAATGTGTCAACCAATAAAACGCCTTAATATATGTACCCCCGAGTGCCTCACTCCAGGGACTGGCATTCCATACTTACATACTTCACCCCTCTATCATGCAACAGCTCTTCAATGTGCGTCTTAAGCCCGCGCTACCCACTCCAGACGGTGTAGTTTTCTACCCAGGACGCCATCTTCGGGAAAAAAATTAGCGGAAGAGCCATCAAATTTGAAACGTGGGGAGAAATATTAACATAGAAACTAATGCTATGTATGTCAATGGATTGCTAACCCCGACCAACCTCCCTTACCTGTGCGTAGTATGGCTGTGTGCATGTGCGGCTTAGGCCGGGGAAATATATAGTGGCTGGCCTCTCCCGGGGGTATCCAACGATGAAATATTGCGAGTTATTATAGCACGGGAAGAGTGTATCTCAACGGGACACCGACGCCCTGGGATGAATCAAGGCGTGCACCCGACGCCCACACCCCGAACCCCACCCCCACCCCACACGGAGGGGCAGGGGGCCGGGGAAGGTGTGGGTGGGTATGCCCTGGTCGTTCCACGAAAGGCGCCCCCCTCTCCCCCCCCCCCTCCCCCCTTCCTGAGATAAAAGGGATGACACTCTCCCGACACATCGAAATGGGGGTGGGGGTGGGGTGCGTGGAGAGGGGGGGGGCTGTATGAGCGTGGATGAGGGGATAGACAATGGATGATGGCAGGAAGAGGGAAGTAATAGAACACCTTTTAATTTACCGCGCGAGAGGTCTCACAAAAGTCGGCTCCAGTCTGGGCTTTGTGACTCCCACCGCGGTGGAGGTCGGGGGAGGGGATGAGGGTGGGGGTGGGGTGATGGGGGGGGGGGCGATAGGCCCAATCCCCTGTCGGGTTGTATCATCAGGTGATCGTAAGTCCCCGGCGAACCCGCTGTTTACGTAAGCGCTGAGCGCATGTTGGGCCTGGGACATAAAGGGTGAACTAAAAGCGACTGAAGAGAGAAATGCCGGGTACCTTTTTGTCCATCCGACAAGCCTACGTTCTGTTCTATATACAACCCAGCCAGCCTGCCTCCCTGGGTTGAGTCGCTCTTTTACAACCGCACGTTTTTGTCTTATCCGTCGCCACTCCACCCCATTATGTACCCCTATCTCACCCCTATATGATGCGTGACCCCCCCGCCAAATCCTCCTCAAGCACCCCCCCCCCACGAGCATTACTGATCCGCACCCCCCCCCCCCCACACCCACACCCACCCACGTTGCGCCCCCCGCCCCCCCCCCCCCACCTCCCGCCTGTAAAAAGGCAGGGATTCACCTGTTTGTTGAGCGGGCCATGTCATGCTTTCAATGGCTGTGTCAGTGTGTCATTCACAACGAGATCTCGCCCATGTCTCGCCCACGTCTCGCCACGTTCAGAGATTCTTACGTCACTCTCATACGGGCATTGGCGGCAAAATAAGTGGATGGGAGAGGGGTCGGAGGCGGCTGAGGGAGAGGAGGGAGGAGGGGCCGGGGGGGGGAACAGGGCCAACGTTTGGACTGAGTGCCCTAGACTCACGAGACTGCGACTGGGGTTGGGGAATGGGGGGAAGAGGAGGGGGGGGGAGGGCGGTGTCTTTGAAGGGTGATATGTCCATACCATATGTATACATTGTCATCTAAGGGCCACACTGTGATATGGACTGTATAATGGGTACGTGTGTATTCGGGCATTCGGGGTAGTCAGGCGAGGGGGCGGGGGAGTGTGTGGGGGGTAGACCATGGGATATACTGAGTCGTGTATATGTATATGTTGAGTGGTGTGGCACTGGGTAAGTGGCGGGTGAGGGCGGAGGCTGAAGGGCGGCGACCGGGGGGGGGGGTGGAGGGGGGGGGGGGGGAATTGCTTCGCCTGCTTCAAGTTAAGTACGCACATAAACTTGAAGTATGCGCCCAAAATATTGATATGACGCTATCATCACTTCAGACAAATCTTTGAGGGAGACAGGGGGAGGGGGAGGGGGAGAGGGGGATTCATGAGTAAAGTAAGGGCCAGACTAAAACTTGTAAGCTTGGATGACGTGCGTTGGCTTGGTGTGGCTAGGTCAGGGAATGATGGAGGGCGGTGAAGGTGGACAGGGGGAGCGGCAGGAGGGGGAGGGGGAAAGTGTAGAAGCGTACTATGGACAGTCGCTGTTGTAACGACTGGCTTACTCCAGGTAACTATGGGGTCTGATCGGCTTCCAGCGCAAGACGTGAGCCTAAGATCGCTACCGACAGCCTCCCTTCCACCCACAGGCTACCATTAAAAATCTCCGCTTCATTTCATCCAATGGACCATCCACCCTGCCCTCCAGGCTGCCCTCCACCCTGCCCTCCACCCTGCCCTCCACGCTGCCCGGGACACGTCATCATTAATGTATGCCTTGAAACCGCAGCCGCCATGTCGGATTTGCGAACCTCAACATTTTTGTGACCAAGCCGCCATGTTTCACCTTTAATCGCCTAGCAACCGTGACCCCTCCCACACCGTGCCGTACAACGGAGCACGGATGACCTCACCCCATGCCTGTTCCAGGGAGCAGCGATACGCTCCAGATATATGGTTATTTGATAGTTTTATCAATTCATGTTATAGCTATCGAGGGTTTATTGTTTGTTGTGGTACATTCCTGGCCCCTCCACCAGGGCTGCGGCCTGCTTCACTGCTCTTTTGGGGATGCCGTTAATGCGTGTCGAAGTATCTAAGTCTCCTCTTCCGGGGGTGATCTTCGTTACGACATAGTTATCACTTAATTGCTTGTTATTTGCTCACCATAAGCCAGCAGCAAGCTTGTGGACGAGCGCCGTCAAAGGATAATGCTGTTGTAACCCCACAGGTCACGTGACAAACGTATGGGGACCCCTGGCCTCTACTATAAAGTGAGTAGTTAAACACCCGTCGATTATGTCTCTCCTATAAACCGGGTGATTATACACCCACAAAGCCCGCCACGTGGCGCCACCAGCTGTGTAGTAACGCTGCCGTGCCGCACGGGGCGCCATCGTTCTTCCGGTTGGCTACCGGCATACATAGATCGTACAAACGGTGAGACAAGGATGTCACCAGCAGAGATTTTGCTCTTTCTAGTTCAACAGAGAAAACAAAAGACGATGAAATATGATTTAATATTCATTAAACTGTGCATGAATGGTTTCATTAAAAAGCTTAAGCCTGATCTTTCCACTGTGTGGTGGAGTTAGCAAATATATCATCTTTGTTGAAGTTGATGGTTCTAAGCTGATAAGGCTTGATGGTAATACGAGGAAGGATTATCACTGAGCCATTGCCAAACGATGGCGAGTGAATGGGTGTAGTTCAGAGTTAAATCTTACAATGGAGGGGATTGCTGCAACGAGGGGATCTACGTCAACGAGAAAATGTGCGTTTAATCCAGAAATATGTTGTCATGAGTGCGCACGCATCACAGACATCGTATGTTAAATCTACGGCTTTACCTTGCGGATCTTCACGTCACCCCGCCTAGTGCTTGGAGGAAATGGCGTCACGCCTAGTCTGTCCAATCTCGTCATCTTTATATTTTTATTTTTATTATAATTGGCCTATTTAAATTTCATGATAATTCTCCAGTTTGATAATTGTCCGATACTTTACCAGCATACCACCAGCGGGGAGGGATAGGATACTACAGCTCTGCTGTATTCATGTCTGTCTGTCTGTCTGTCTGCGGCAGGTCACGTGTCCCCATCCCGATGGCGTATCAAGCACTTCCGGTGCCGAGTGCGTTGCGCGTAGAACGTTGTTAAAGATGGATGAACATCCGGGTACTTTGTCACAATGTTCAATTTCTACCGGTCTCCGTGGGACTTGAATCATGGATGCATTGTCACGTGGCGGCAATGGAAGACGCACGGGGGTGTCGGGATCAGGTAGGGTGGGAGAGGGGGGGGTGTTGCTGGGCCAAAGATGGAAAGGTTGGGCGGACTGAAGTAAAAGGCATGGAGGAACACAGTGGGGGGGGGGGGTGAAATGAAGGGCATGGGGAGACAGAGTGGGGAGGGGGGGGGGTAAATTAAAGGGCATGGAGGGACATGGGGATGGGGGATTGAAATAAAGGCCATGGAGGGACATGGGGAGGGGGGACTGAAATAAAGGGCATGGAGGGACATGGGGAGGGGGACTGAAATAAAGGGTATGGAGGGACTTGGGGAGGGGGGACTGAAATAAAGGACATGAAGAGACGTGGGGAGGGGGGACTGAAATAAAGGGCATGGAGAGACCTGGGGAGGGGGGACTGAAATAAAGGGTATGGAGGGACATGGGGAGGGGGGACTGAAATAAAGGGTATGGAGAGACATGGGGAGGGGGGACTGAAATAAAGGGTATGGAGGAACATGGGGAGGGGGGACTGAAATAAAGGGTATGGAGGGACATGGGGAGGGAGGGGACTGAAATAAAGGGTATGGAGGGACATGGGGAGGGGTGACTGAAATAAAGGGCATGAAGAGACATGGGGAGGGGAGACTGAAATAAAGGGCATGGAGAGACATGGGGAGGGGGACTGAAATAAAGGGCATGAAGAGACATGGGAGGGAGGGGACTGAAATAAAGGGTATGGAGGGACACGGGGAGGGGGACTGAAATAAAGAGCATGAAGAGACATGGGGAGGGAGGGGACTGAAATAAAGGGTATGGAGGGACACGGGGAGGGGGACTGAAATAAAGGGCATGGAGTGACATGGGGAGGGGGACTGAAATAAAGGGTATGGAGGGACTTGGGGAGGGGGGACTGAAATAAAGGGCATGAAGAGACATGGGGAGGGGGGACTGAAATAAAGGGTATGGAGGGACATGGGGAGGGGGGACTGAAATAAAGGGCATGGAGAGACATGGGGAGGGGGGGACTGAATTAAAGGGTATGGAGAGACATGGGGAGGGGGGACTGAAATAAAGGATATGGAGGGACATGGGGAGGGGGGACTGACATAAAGGGCATGAAGAGACATGGGGAGGGGGGACTAAAATAAAGGGCATGGAGAGACATGGGGAGGGAAGACTAAAATAAAGGGTATGGAGGGACATGGGGAGGGGGGACTGAAATAAAGGGCATAGAGAGACATGGGGAGGGGGACTGAAATAAAGGGCATAGAGAGACATGGGGAGGGGGGGGACTGAAATAAAGAGCATGAAGAGACATAGGGAGGGGGGACTGAAATAAAGGGCATAGAGAGACATGGGGAGGGGGGACTGAAATAAAGGGTATGGAGGGACATGGGGAGGGGGGACTGAAATAAAGGGTATGGAGGGACATGGGGAGGGGGGACTGAAATAAAGGGTATGGAGGGACATGGGGAGGGGGGACTGAAATAAAGGGTATGGAGAGACATGGGGAGGGGGGACTGAAATAAAGGGTATGGAGGGACATGGGGAGGGGGGACTGAAATAAAGGGCATGGAGGGACATGGGGAGGGGGGACTGAAATAAAGGGTATGGAGGGACATGGGGAGGGAGGGGACTGAAATAAAGGGTATGGAGGGACACGGGGAGGGGGACTGAAATAAAGGGCATGAAGAGACAAGGGGAGGGAGGGGACTGAAATAAAGGGTATGGAGGGACACGGGGAGGGGGACTGAAATAAAGGGCATGAAGTGACATGGGGAGGGGGACTGAAATAAAGGGTATGGAGGGACTTGGGGAGGGGGGACTGAAATAAAGGGCATGAAGAGACCTGGGGAGGGGGGACTGAAATAAAGGGTATGGAGGGACATGGGGAGGGGGGACTGAAATAAAGGGTATGGAGAGACATGGGGAGGGGGGACTGAAATAAAGGGTATGGAGGGACATGGGGAGGGGGGACTGAAATAAAGGGCATGGAGAGACATGGGGAGGGGGGACTGAAATAAAGGGTATGGAGGAACATGGGGAGGGGGGACTGAAATAAAGGGTATGGAGGGACATGGGGAGGGAGGGGACTGAAATAAAGGGTATGGAGGGACATGGGGAGGGGGGACTGAAATAAAGGGCATGAAGAGACATGGGGAGGGGGGACTGAAATAAAGGGTATGGAGGGACATGGGGAGGGAAGACTAAAATAAAGGGTATGGAGGGACATGGGGAGGGGGGACTGAAATAAAGGGCATGGAGAGACATGGGGAGGGGGGACTGAAATAAAGGGCATGGAGAGACATGGGGAGGGGGGGGGACTGAAATAAAGGGCATGAAGAGACATGGGGAGGGAAGACTAAAATAAAGGGTAAGGAGGGACATGTGGAGGGGGGACTGAAATAAAGGGCATGAAGAGACATGGGGAGGGGGGACTGAAATAAAGGGTATGGAGGGACATGGGGAGGGGGGACTGAAATAAAGGGTATGGAGAGACATGGGAGGGGGGACTGAAATAAAGGGTATGGAGGGACATGGGAGGGGGACTGAAATAAAGGGCATGGAGGGACATGGGGAGGGGGGACTGAAATAAAGGGTATGGAGGGACATGGGGAGGGAGGGGACTGAAATAAAGGGTATGGAGGGACACGGGGAGGGGGACTGAAATAAAGGGCATGAAGAGACAAGGGGAGGGAGGGGACTGAAATAAAGGGTATGGAGGGACACGGGGAGGGGGACTGAAATAAAGGGCATGAAGTGACATGGGGAGGGGGACTGAAATAAAGGGTATGGAGGGACTTGGGGAGGGGGACTGAAATAAAGGGCATGAAGAGACCTGGGGAGGGGGGACTGAAATAAAGGGTATGGAGGGACATGGGGAGGGGGGACTGAAATAAAGGGTATGGAGAGACATGGGGAGGGGGGACTGAAATAAAGGGTATGGAGGGACATGGGGAGGGGGGACTGAAATAAAGGGCATGGAGAGACATGGGGAGGGGGGACTGAAATAAAGGGTATGGAGGGACATGGGGAGGGGGGACTGAAATAAAGGGTATGGAGGGACATGGGGAGGAGGGGACTGAAATAAAGGGTATGGAGGGACATGGGGAGGGGGGACTGAAATAAAGGGCATGAAGAGACATGGGGAGGGGGGACTGAAATAAAGGGTATGGAGGGACATGGGGAGGGAAGACTAAAATAAAGGGTATGGAGGGACATGGGGAGGGGGGACTGAAATAAAGGGCATGGAGAGACATGGGGAGGGGGACTGAAATAAAGGGCATGGAGAGACATGGGGAGGGGGGGGGACTGAAATAAAGGGCATGAAGAGACATGGGGAGGGAAGACTAAAATAAAGGGTAAGGAGGGACATGTGGAGGGGGACTGAAATAAAGGGCATGAAGAGACATGGGGAGGGGGGACTGAAATAAAGGGCATGGAGAGACATGGGGAGGGAAGACTAAAATAAAGGGTATGGAGGGACATGGGGAGGGGGGACTGAAATAAAGGGCATGGAGGGACATGGGGAAGGGGGACTGAAATAAAGGGCATGGAGGGACATGGGGAAGGGGGACTGAAATAAAGGGCATGAAGAGACATGGGGAGGGGGGGACTGAAATAAAAGGCATGGAGGGACATGGGGAAGGGGGACTGAAATAAAGGGCATGGAGGGACATGGGGAAGGGGGACTGAAATAAAGGGCATGAAGAGACATGGGGAGGGGGGGGGACTGAAATAAAGGGCATGGAGGGACATGGGGAAGGGGGACTGAAATAAAGGGCATGAAGAGACATGGGGAGGGGGGGGGACTGAAATAAAAGGCATGGAGGGACATGGGGAAGGGGACTGAAATAAAGGGCATGGAGGGACATGGGAAAGGGGGACTGAAATAAAGGGCATGTAGA
>CAXHSH010000244.1:0-15733 GCA_964019135.1 Arenicola marina
TCAAAAGCAAACTCGACCTCTGTATGACAGGCTTATAGAAATATTGTTTAATATAATAATAATAGCGAGCGTAAGCAAGCTCTTAAGGTAACATGCATGCATAATCAAAGTTCGTTTCAAGCATAGGCTTAGGACTTTCATTTATAAGTGTTATTTAATTCATTGTGCAAAACTGGGTGTAATTCTACGCCATTCGCCAGTTTGTTGACCTGCTTTCGCACTCTGGCAACTGTCTGTCTGTCGTTCTGACAGCTGAGCCTGAGCTGTTGAACTGGCTGCACTGCCACCCATCGCCGTCGGTGTGGTCAGTGTGACTCATTTTTACTGTGTCGGGCTGTCACTGTGTCAAACACACACCGTCACTGTGTCAGACACACACATATATATAGTCACTGCGTCAGTGCCAGTGACAGTTGACCCTAGCAATTTTACTGTCACCTGCTGTCACCTTACTGCTTTACTGTTACTTCCTGTGAAATGCTATGCCCTTGCAGCAATTTAACCGTAAATAGGTGCACACAAAAAATTGGCAGGTTTATCATGGTTATATCTAAGATGGCATCTAAAGACTATAAGTCTTAATTTGCAAATGAAAAAAAACAACAAAAATGTGGGGTGGGGGGCTGCAGGTAGACGTGCCCCATGACCCAAGGCCTCTTCGATCTCCCTGGACCAGCCACTACTCACAATCAGATGGAAAATATTAACAATAAATTCGTTCGCAAAATCCAAGGCTAAAATGTATGTGTTTTTTTTCTAATTTCTTCAGCGCTGATAAGATAACTGAATAACATTGGGATACTTATTATGCATAGTCTAAGAGTGACACAAAAATAACGCTATTGGCAATTGATATGTCAACAACCATTTCCATAAACAATTGTCAATTATCAATACACTGATTACACAAGCGGAAAAACCTGGTAAAATTAGTTTGCTTAGAATCTTGCAAAAAACAAGTTGTCCATTTATACAACCTTTCGGTACAGGTTTTCTCCAATTTATATGACTCTTTATATATGACTATATATATGACTATATTAAAGGCATCTAGGCAAATTTACTTCAGGTCACCATCACTGGTACCTGCACAATTACAAACATTAACGTTCAATGAAAGATATTTTAAAAGTAAACTAAAATTAACACAAAATATGTTGTTCCCAATAAATTACTTTTGACTGAAAATCAGCCTTTTTTGCATGTCATTAGTATCAATCAGTAGCTTAAGTTAGAGGAAGTTTATTTTAATATATGTATTTATAATATTCCTTAGGCTTATTATAAGCCATGCATATAGGTATCAAAAAATTATATGTGTTATATATTAAGCATGTTATATGTTAAGCACTTAATAACTGCATGTCATTTATCCATTAGTTGTCTGTTAATTTATCCTAGTTCTATAGGAGAAATTAAAAGTGTTTGCCAAAAAAAGACAGTGTAAAATTGCTCAAGTGTTACTGTTAGCCTAAAGTTGTTTAATTTGTGCCTGTTTTTTTATTTCCGTTCCCATGTGGAAATGCCAATGAACATTGCATTTATATAAATATATATAATGGCAGTTAATGAATGCTGATCACTTATCTTAAAATGATTTTCACGATTAGCATGGTTAGAGTAGTTGTCACATCCAGCTCAGCCAATTATCATGGTTTTATTTCTTATTACTCATTGACAATCTAATTGGCTTCCAGCATATCATGTAAGTTGCAGAGCTGCTAATTACATTCAGGGTTTGAAATTCTTTTGGTCCGAGATTTGGTCAAACTACTGCTAACCACATATCTTAAAAGTGATTTTGATTTATCCAGCAATGTGGAAATATGGCTATATTGTCAATTGCTTTATGAACTAGCACACTGGCATGAATGTGTCTTGCCAGCTTAATTTACTATATAAACTTGTTTCTTCAAAACCTTACATTGCATAATGGGATCATCCTTTTATCATTTCCATGTTTCATATATATATTTGATCGGACTTCTACCATGTAAAGGATATGTCATATCCTAGAAAGATGTGAGATATCTAGTTGGTTCAAGTTGAATATTATCTTGATGGTTCAATTATGGGGCATTATGATATAATGTAACCATTTAGCGAAAATACTGTTATGAATTCCATATTGTTAACATATGAAGTATATCACACAATCTGCTATTGACCATATGTAGTTTTTGCATGCCAGTTTTGTTTTATTAATGATCATAGGAGCATACCGGTACTCAGTATTTCATCACTTACTTTATCACTTCAATCTGTGTTGTTATTTGAATTAAACATACAGGTCTACATTTTCCTTTGCTTTGACATGCAGTTTATGTATATCCACCTCATTACAGATTTAAACACCCATATAGTTATCATACCTTTCCCAGTAGCTGCATTAATTATGCATTATGAATCCACTTATATTAGCGATCATTATAGACTAGATGAGATGCACTAGAAATCTGCAATACTTTCCATATTATCTTTCTAGATAAGCTTGTATCCAGGTAAGGCCTACTTTAGTCTAGAAATAGTAAAACTTTTTCGATCCAAAAATAGTTGCGCTCGCCCTTTTAGGTTTTACCTATGACATATTATAATAACGTAGAAAAGGCTATATCATATCTTCTTTAAATATATCTGTATTTGATATTATCGCATGAGTGGAAACTGTATGATGTAGGTCTATATATACTTTATTGGAGAATGCAATTTAAGTACATCTATATTCTTCCAGAAGTGTTTTTATCCTTATCATTTTATTCTTTAATTTATGTTTCAATGCAGTGTCATGTCAAAGATTCCCGGAGTAGTTACTACATGCTGGCCCAGTATGGAGGTTGTCAATGATGTTTTCCCTTACAAGGCAGCCGATATAACGATGAGTGCCTGGCATACCTCCCCAGACCACGTGGCAAGGATTCTAGTGGTGATGACCAGCTCACATACATAGACGAACCTACTACATAAGGTAACATAAATATTATATTATTATGTGCTCAAACTACAATACGCTATACATATAAATATATAATACATGCACATACACAGCAAAATATACCCTGACTAAATAAAATATGTCATATATTTAAAATTATAGCCAAAAGAAAGAATATATACATATATATATACAGATAGTCACATTTCTTTATTTCGCCTGCCGCGGTCAGTTCCGACAATCTGCCAATCCTTGACATTTGCAATACACGCCACACCCATCTTCCCCTCCTGGATAATCGGACCTCGACCCCTCCCTCTCCCCACCTACAAGGCCCCAGAAGCCCCCCCCCCCCCCAGGCAGCTCCCAGTCTCCGATGTCCGATCCACCGCTATAAATGACCCCAGGTGTAACCCCCTATCACCCCCGGTCACCCAACCCCTCATTGACCCTCTGTTACACACCCTGCATTCTCCCGCTCTGGATCCATCCCCCACCACCCCCACCGCCACCACCCCCACCACCGCCACCACCGCCCCTGATCCTAGTTACCGTTGCCGGGTTGGCATGCTATCAAGGTTATTGGCAATCCGGAGATGTATCCTACGGCGCCAGGGAATCCTGCTCCCAGAATTCCGGAACTCCAGATCCGCGTGTTTGTCAAGGGTGTTCCCTGTCGGGTCGGCGGAAGCCGGATCAGATACCGCCACCCCTCCTCTGGCTCTGTCACCCCCCGCCACTCCCCTCCCACCCGGTCCAGAACACCCCACACCTCACTCTGTAACCTCATTGTTCACCCCCGACCCCCGTACCCCCTCCCCCGTTGGCCCTGCCCACCCAGGACTCTCCATGTAGCTCACCCTTACAGTTACACCGCACCCCCCCCCCCCCCGGCGATCCTGCCCACCCAGGACTCCCCATGCAGGGTACCACACCCGTACAGCTATACACCCAGCCCCCCCCACCCCCCACCCCCTCTATCCCCGTCCCGTGTACCTGTAGATACAGAAATAGACACCTCTAGATATATCCACTGGTTCGAAAGGTGCCACGGGTTAAACAGGAATTCCACGAGGCGGTCCTGCTTGGGTAAGCGTCCTCTTACCTGATAAATGTCACTTTAGCTTCCCCGAGGCTCCGTAAACAGGATTCCGTCGCTGGTGGCACGGGTACAGACTGATAGATGGGGACTCACACCGCCAGGGGATCATCTGTGGACTGAATGTATGTATGGTGGTGTGACTGCTGCTGTAGCGTGGAGCCGGAAGAGAATGAGGGACGAAGGGAGTGGGGGTGGGGGGGCACAAACGGGAACCGCACAAATAAACCTAGGCAAGTACAATCTGGAACCAGGGGAACCACACAATGGAACCAGGGGAACCACACAATGAAACCAGGGGAACCACACAATAGAACCAGGGGAACCACACAATGGAACCTGGGGAACCACACAATGGAACCTGGGGAACCACACAATGGAACCGGGGGAACCACACAATGAAACCAGGGGAACCACACAATGAAACCTGGGGAACCACACAATGGAACCTGGGGAACCACACAATGGAACCTGGGGAACCACACAATGGAACCTGGGGAACCACATAATAGAACCTGGGAACCACACAATGGAACCAGGGAACCACACAATGGAATCTGGGGAACCACACAATGGCACCAGGAAACCAGACAATGGAACCTGGGGAATCACAGAATCGAACCTGGGGAACCACATAATGGAACCTGGGGAACCACACAATGGAACCGGGGAACCACACAATGGAACCTGGGGAACAACACAATGGAACCTGGGGAACCCCAAAATGGAACCAGGGGAACCACACAATGGAACCTGGGGAATCACATAATTGATGTGGGGGAACTACAAACTGAACTCGGGAGAACCCCACAATGGAACCTGAGATGCCACAAAACGGAATTTGGGGAACCACAAAATGAATCCCGGAAGCTACAGACTGAAATAAATTGGAATCGTTGGCTGAAACCGTATACATAGACTGCGATAGGTAGGAAGCACAGAGAACCAGAGGGAACCACAAATCTGGGTCAGGGTGAACGGCTGTGACTATAAACCGGCATCAGGGTGAAACCTGCGACCGAAATCATTATGACACTGATTGTCCCTAAGCAAACACAAAGCGTACTTTTTGTTCAGAAATTTCAGCAGCAACTGCAGTCGTTCCCAAGTTTTTACACATATTTCTATCACATATACTTTTTTGGGTCTGTTAATTTCGGATACAGGTGCCTTGATAACAAATGTGCCAAAACAGCGTCTTGGTTTCGAGAATTCCTTTCATCAAATTATCGGAAGCCTCTATACTAGCACGAGTTTAACATTTAATCTAATTCGGCAGCCAATACTACTATAAATGACAGAACTGACTTATGAGTATTGCCAGTATTTGAGGCCAATGGTAATATTCTAGAAAACACAAATGAACAGTTTATATACTTACAAAGATACCCTTTTCGGTTTTGTTTGTTGTGTAGTATCGTGAAAAATGGCAGCTTAGCTGGCGTTGTACTCAGCGATCTACCACATATAGGGGAGATACAGGAAGTAAAGTACACTCGCAAAAAGACGGTGAAATCGACATCACGAGTAGATAAAAATAAACAGGATTTTTTTTCAGTTTTTTATGCATTTTATTCATATCAGTAAGGTTAAATTATGGCCATGATACATCTAAAAGTTTCGGCTACTTTGTGTCCGAAACAAGTTTCGGACACAAAGTAGCCGAAACTTTTAGATGTATCATGATCATAATGATGTGGACACTTTGTGTCCCAAATTCAAACATGTTGAAACTTCGGTCACAAGTGACCGAAACTTTCTAGGATACACCAGTGAAATGTTTCAAAAACAAAGTTTTGGTCACAAAGTTTCGGAAACTTCGCTAGATGTATCATGAGCTAAAAAGATGTTTCGATTGAGGTTCTGGGGGCCCAAGTAAGTGGCTTTTCAACCTAAGAATGGGTGCCGGGGGGGGGGCGGAGGGGCGCACCAATTATTATGGGGCAAACGATACTCATGCCCATCGATCCAGCCAAATGCATGCATATATTACATTTATATTAGAAATGACACCGGACTAGGTCATGATAAGGACCATATGACTGCAATATCATTCGCAGGGCAAGAAATAAATATGCAAGGATACCCCTGTATCCCTGAGTTGCAAATTGTTCAATATTAATTGGCCTTGCACATTTAGTAGGTCGTGAGAGGTGTAACTTCGATTCTAATATTACATATTATTTCTACAATTTGTACAATACTTGTTCGAATGTTAAATATTGTTTCCAATATTACATATTGTTTCCAATATTACATATTGTTTCCAATATTACATATCGTTTCCAATATCACATATCGTTTCCAATATTACATATCGTTTCCAATATCACATATCGTTTCCAATATTACAAATCGTTTCCAATATTACATATCGTTTCCAATATTACATATTGTTTCCAATATTACATATCGTTTCCAATATCACATATCGTTTCCAATATTACATATTGTTTCCAATATTACATATTGTTTCCAATATTACATATCGTTTCCAATATTACATATCGTTTCCAATATTACATATCGTTTCCAATATCACATATCGTTTCCAATATTACATATCGTTTCCAATATTACATATCGTTTCCAATATTACATATTGGTTCCAATATTACATATTGGTTCCAATATTACATATTGGTTCCAATATTACATATTGGTTCCACTATTACATATTGTTTCCAATATTACATATCGTTTCCAATATCACATATCGTTTCCCATATTACATATCGTTTCCAATATTACATATCGTTTCCAATATTACATATCGTTTCCAATATTACATATCGTTTCCAATATTACATATTGTTTCCCATATTACATATCGTTTCCAATATTACATATCGTTTCCAATATTACATATTGGTTCCAATATTACATATCGTTTCCAATATCACATATCGTTTCCAATATTACATATCGTTTCCAATATTACATATCGTTTCCAATATCACATATCGTTTCCAATATTACATATCGTTTCCAATATTACATATCGTTTCCAATATCACATATCGTTTCCAATATTACATATCGTTTCCAATATTACATATTGGTTCCAATATTACATATTGGTTCCACTATTACATATTGTTTCCAATATTACATATCGTTTCCCATATTACATATTGTTTCCAATATTACATATTGGTTACAATGTTACATATTGTTTCCGATATTACGTATCGTTTCCAATATTACATATCGTTTCCAATATTACATATTGGTTCCAATATTACATATTGGTTCCAATATTACATATTGGTTCCACTATTACATATCGTTTCCAATATTACATATCGTTTCCAATATTACATATTGTTTCCAATATTACATATTGTTTCCAATATTACATATTGTTTCCAATATTACATATCGTTTCCAATATCACATATCGTTTCCCATATTACATATCGTTTCCAATATTACATATTGTTTCCAATATTACATGTTGTTTCCCATATTACATATTGGTTCCAATATTACATATTGGTTCCAATATTACATATTGGTTCCAATATTACATATCGTTTCCAATATTACATATTGTTTCCAATATTACATATTGTTTCCAATATTACATATCGTTTCCAATATTACATATTGTTTCCAATATTACATATTGTTTCCAATATTACATATTGTTTCCAATATTACATATTGTTTCCAATATTACATATCGTTTCCAATATTACATATCGTTTCCAATATTACATATCGTTTCCAATATTACATATCGTTTCCAATATTACATATTGTTTCCAATATTACATATCGTTTCCAATATTACATATCGTTTCCAATATTACATATCGTTTCCAATATTACATATCGTTTCCAATATTACATATCGTTTCCAATATTACATATTGTTTCCAATATTACATATCGTTTCCAATATTACATATTGTTTCCAATATTACATATCGTTTCCAATATTACATATTGTTTCCAATATTACATATCGTTTCCAATATTACATATTGTTTCCAATATTACATATCGTTTCCAATATTACATGTTGTTTCCAATATTACATATCGTTTCCAATATTACATATTGTTTCCAATATTACATATTGTTTCCCATATTACATATTGTTTCCAATATTACATATTGTTTCCAATATTACATATCGTTTCCAATATTACATATTGTTTCCAATATTACATATCGTTTCCAATATTACATATCGTTTCCAATATTACATATTGTTTCCCATATTACATATTGTTTCCAATATTACATATCGTTTCCAATATTACATATTGTTTCCAATATTACATATCGTTTCCAATATTACATATTGTTTCCAATATTACATATCGTTTCCAATATTACATATTGTTTCCAATATTACATATCGTTTCCAATATTACATATTGTTTCCAATATTACATATTGTTTCCAATATTACATATCGTTTCCAATACTACATATTGTTTCCAATATTACATATCGTTTCCAATATTACATATTGTTTCCAATATTACATATCGTTTCCAATATTACATATTGTTTCCAATATTACATATCGTTTCCAATATTACATATCGTTTCCAATATTACATATTGTATTACATATCGTTTCCAATATTACATATCGTTTCCAATATTACATATTGTTTCCCATATTACATATTGTTTCCAATATTACATATCGTTTCCAATATTACATATTGTTTCCAATATTACATATCGTTTCCAATATTACATATTGTTTCCAATATTACATATCGTTTCCAATATTACATATTGTTTCCAATATTACATATCGTTTCCAATATTACATATCGTTTCCAATATTACATATTGTTTCCCATATTACATATTGTTTCCAATATTACATATTGTATTACATATCGTTTCCAAATTTACATATCGTTTCCAATATTACATATTGTATTACATATCGTTTCCAATATTACATATCGTTTCCAATATTACATATTGTTTCCAATATTACATATTGTTTCCAATATTACATATCGTTTCCAATATTACATATTGTTTCCAATATTACATATCGTTTCCAATATTACATATTGTTTCCAATATTACATATCGTTTCCAATATTACATATTGTTTCCAATATTACATATCGTTTCCAATATTACATATCGTTTCCAATATTACATATTGTTTCCCATATTACATATTGTTTCCAATATTACATATTGTTTCCAATATTACATATTGTTTCCAATATTACATATCGTTTCCAATATTACATATTGTTTCCAATATTACATATCGTTTCTAATATTTCATATTGTTTCCAATATTACATATTGTTTCTAATATTACATATCGTTTCCAATATTACATATTGTTTCCAATATTACATATCGTTTCCAATATTACATATTGTTTCCAATATTACATATTGTTTCCAATATTACTTATTGTTTCCAATATTACATATTGTTTCCAATATTACATATCGTTTCCCATATTACATATCGTTTCCAATATTACATATCGTTTCCAATATTACATATTGTTTCCAATATTACATATTGGTTCCAATATTACATATCGTTTCCAATATTACATATTGTTTCCAATATTACATATCGTTTCCAATATTACATATCGTTTCCAATATTACATATTGTTTCCCATATTACATATTGTTTCCAATATTACATATTGTTTCCAATATTACATTTTATTTCTAATATTACATATTGTTTCCAATATTACATATCGTTTCCAATATTTCATATTGTTTCCAATATTACATATTGTTTCTAATATTACATATCGTTTCCAATATTACATATTGTTTCCAATATTACATATCGTTTCCAATATTACATATTGTTTCCAATATTACATATTGTTTCCAATATTACATATTGTTTCCAATATTACATATTGTTTCCAATATTACATATTGTTTCCAATATTACATATTGTTTCCAATATTACATATTGTTTCCAATATTACTTATTGTTTCCCATATTACATATCGTTTCCAATATTACATATTGTTTCCAATATTACATATTGTTTCCAATATTACATATTGTTTCCAATATTACATATTGTTTCCAATATTACATATCGTTTCCCATATTACATATCGTTTCCAATATTACATATTGTTTCCAATATTACATATCGTTTCCAATATTACATATCGTTTCCAATATTACATATTGTTTCCATTATTACATATCGTTTCCAATATTACATATTGTTTCCAATATTACATATTGTTTCCAATATTACATATTGTTTCCAATATTACATATTGTGTCTAATATTACATTTTATTTCCAATATCAGATATTGTGTCCAATATTACCCATAGATTCCCATATTATAGTGATTTTATTCCAACATTACACCGGAGCAAATGTCTTGATTTTCTGTAGGCACTCGTTGAGGCTTGTATAACTTCAGGCCTGATCAGGCGAACAGAGGAGGCGACAAGCCAGTCATTTAGCCAGTGTAATGCAATTGAGCTAAATAGTGCATTATTGCCACAATAATCCTTGATATATATGATTTGCTAAACTTCAGAAATAAAAAATGTAAGAATGATAAACTATTTCAATTTGACCAATACATGCCGAATACGATTCGTTGGCAATATTGATGACATTCCATTTAGTAACTTTACGTTACAAGACAAAATAACGACCGCAATGTCCCAATTGTGATGACGTTGTACCCATAAAAGTCACATTTTCCCTTATTGGAGACATCATTCTGGGGGGAAAAGCCCAGCCAACGACTGTATGAGCTGCTTTATCATGTCATAAACCATGTTTTTCCTTTCATGTGTCATTAGCAAGAAATAAAGTGATGAATAATCAAAGATTGACGAAGTGTGACGTGCTATGAACTACACAGAATAGACAGAAAATTCGTGCTTTTCGTGCCTTTTCTATGTTAGGATAAAGGCAGGGAAAATATGCAAAGGTCGAATGGTCAGTTAACAACTGGCTGGTAGCAAACGTTATACATATGTATGTTGAAATATACATGGGACCTATAACGGTTGAATTTAATATTTTGTAGGGTAACCGTGGAACTTTGTTATTGGTCTCCTATTTTTACTCAGTTCTTAAACCGGACTCAGTTACTCTCCAGTGCCCGTATACTATCCTAAGTGATTGCAAGATATACAAACAATAAAAAGTACAGAATATGTTTTGTTTTCTATTGATGTTCCGTTTACCGATTGACGGACTCAATGTTCTACCATTTACTACATTGCCCATACTATGTATACTAAGTAGATAGGTTTCAGCGGTGTCACAGTTACTTGTCCAGTCGGCTGTCCAATCTACCCCTGGGGCCGGCCTGGTTGCTCAGTGGGTTAAAGCGCTCGCCTTGAGTGCTCTGGTCACCTGAGAGCCTAACGGCACGTGGATCGGTGGTTCGAGCCCCGCTGTGGCCATGTCCCCCCTCCGCAAGATAAAGATCCCATGTCTTTCTTCGCAACGAGTAGGGGGTTACCCCTGGGAACATGGCTCCACTCTCCCTTCCCCTTTCCCATTGACGCGATATGACCAAAAGTGGTTTAAAGCTTCTTGAATATACAGCCAACCAAACTACCCTTGCTATTATACATGTTTCCGTTCTTATAATCTACGAAAAAACGACAAATGCAAATAGTATTACGTAGGAATACAACTGAAATTTAGTATTTCAGTGTCGTTACTACCTAGAATGATACGTGAGGTACGAATGGTTAAAGTAATGAGTTTGTGTCAATATTAACACGAACTGGAATGAAATAGGCCTATGCGCCTATGCAATTTTTTGTCTGTGAGAAAGTTGTAATTTAACACCGACTAAGCAACATGTTCAAATCGGATTTCTTTGCTCAGCAGTTTCGACCTAAACCGCACGTTTTCTGTGGTTGAATGGTTTCTGTTGAGTCGTGATTCAAGCGGCACTCAATCACGATTCGAGTCCACAACAGCAGTGTCGCCCCGGCCGGCCGGACCGTCGGCCAAGGTACAAAACGTCTTTTATCATTGACACGCCGACTCGTAACCACAGCGCCGGCCAGAATCGACGCGCGACATGATCTGTTGGGCGTGTTGGGGAGGGGGGGGGGGGTTAAAGGATGGAGGGCGGGGTGGGGAGTGGGGGGTAGCTATGGGTTTGGCCAAGGGTAGGGTCGGGAGGGAGGGGGTGTAGGGGTTGCCGGAGGGTTTGGTCAGGGTGGGGGGTCTATGGGTGTGACCAGGGGTAGGGTCAGGGAGAGGGGGGGGGGAGGGTTGCCGGAGGGTTTAATCTATCCAGGGGGAGGAGCAAGTGGTGACATGGGAGGGAGGTAGGGTCAGGGGGTGGGGTCGCCAAGAGGGTCTCTCTATAGAGAGATGTTCTGCGGTATAGAGAGGGGGGTAATCCTTGATTTGTATGGATCCCCACCTCCATGTCACGTATATACATTTACCTCCATTACGTACCCCGGCAGACTGTGTATCCGGCAGCAGACATTAAAACCCTGGACTCCCCCCCCCCACCACCACCACCCCCCCCCCACCCCCGACCCCCCACGCCCCCACCTAGCCGCCTCTATGTCGACTACACCCCCTCCTCCTCCCACTAATCACTACATACACCACCCTCCGAGTCTCCGCCCATACAAGCTCCCCCTCCGTCCCTTAGCACACCCCCCCCCCCCTACCCCTGCCATGCACAGATCCCCAACCCCATCACCCTCCGTCTATGCCAACCTCTTACTGAATATCAACCCTTGTCCCAATTATACTCCGTTTGACCTCTGGGGCAAGGTTTTCTTCAGTCACGCGGCCACCGGGACTTTGCAAATAGAGGCTCTCTTTTCAGCAGACGTGCTCCCCGATAAAGGCTACAGCGACATATGAAACCACTTTACACTTTTTAACTTTCCGCGGGGTGTAGCGTAGCCGCTGTCGGCTGCAGTGTTGTAATGAATCAACTTTTGGTCATTTATATAGACTTTGAGGCATGTCTCTCTCTCAATCTCCCGCTGGCTTCGTTTCTCTCTCGCTGTCTCTTTCTCTGTGTGTGTCTCTGTGTGTGTGTGTAAATGTGGATATTACAGCGAGGGGGCGGCGAAGGGGTGTCGGGCGCGGAGGGGCGGAGAGGGCGAGGGGGTGTCGGGCGCGGTGAGGGAGGGGGGGTCTTGCGCGGATGGGCGGAAAGGGAGGGAGAGGGGGTGTTGGGTACCGAGAGGAGGGGAGGGGAGGGGTTGTTGGGTACCGAGGGGCGTGTCATCCATTGTGTCACCCTCAGCCGCCGCTCTGTCAACATGTTGACTTTCGCCCGGTCGCCATCGCGCTCGCTTCCCCAGGATGGCTTCTTTCACGTCTTGGTGGAGAGCAAACTCTTTGTCCATGCTGTTTTTGTTGTTTGCTCTAACTCGAGCTTTGCGAAAGTTTACCACCACCTACTTACAAATAGTCATATCATCTCGGGCGCGATTTAGCCCCTCCCCCTTCCCCTCTATTCACGTCTCACCCCCGCCCCCCCCCCCGCCTTTTGATATGCCAACCTCTCTTCTGTACCTTCCTCTCATACCTACCTGACAGAGTCCTATTGCCGGCAGCACGACCTCACACACTGTATTAGAATTCACACAGGAGTAATATTATACAAGTAGGACCCACAAGCAACTGATACATATGATGTTTGCATTGCAAAAAATGTTGATGGAAGCCTGCGTAACAGTGCCATTGAGCGAGCTGTAATTATATGTATACTATGATATATATATATATATATATATATATGAGAGAGTGTGTGTTTGTGTGTGTCAGTGGCACGGTGCATGTGTCAATAAAGTAAAAACGCGAGACTTCTTTAATTGTGTCGGTGGTGGCCGGTCGCGTATGGGGAACCTTGTCCAGACAGGTAGGTTGTATCGGTGTTGGGGGTCGTTGGAAGGCCACCCTGTCCAGACAGGTATGTTGTATCGGTGGTGGGGGGTCGTGGGGAGGCCACCTTGTCCAGACAGGTAGGTTGTATCGGTGGTGGGGGGTCGTGGGGAGGCCACCTTGTCCAGACAGGTAGGTTGTATCGGTGGTGGGGGGGTCGTGGGGAGGCCACCTTGTCCAGACAGGTAGGTTGTATCGGTGGTGGGGGGTCGTGGGGAGGCCACCTTGTCCAGACAGGTAGGTTGTATCGGTGGTGGGGGGGTCGTGGGAGGCCACCTTGTCCAGAGAGGTAGGTTGTATCGGTGGTGGGTGGTCGTGGGGAGGCCACCTTGTCCAGACAGGTTGGTTGTATCGGTGGTGGGGCGTCGTGGGGAGGCCACCTTGTCCAGACAGGTAGATTGTAACGGTGGTGGGGTGTCGTGGGGAGGCCACCTTGTCCAGACAGGTTGGTTGTATCGGTGGTGGGGGGTCGTGGGGAGGCCACCTTGTCCAGACAGGTAGGTTGTATCGGTGGTGGGGGTCGTGGGGAGGCCACCTTGTCCAGACAGGTAGGTTGTATCGGTGGTGGGGGGTCGTGGGAGGCCACCTTGTCCAGACAGGTAGGTTGTATCGGTGGTGGGGGGTCGTGGGAAGGCCACCTTGTCCAGACAGGTAGGTTGTATCGGTGGTGGGGGGTCGTGGGAGGCCACCTTGTCCAGACAGGTAGGTTGTATCGGTGGTGGGGCGTCGTGGGGAGGCCACCTTGTCCAGATATGTAGGTTGTATCGATGGTGGGGGGTCGTGGGGAGGCCACCTTGTCCAGACAGGTAGGTTGTATCGGTGGTGGGGGGTCGTGGGGAGGCCACCTTGTCCAGACAGGTAGGTTGTATCGGTGGTGGGGGCGTCGTGGGAGGCCACCTTGTCCAGATATGTAGGTTGTATCGATGGTGGGGGGTCGTGGGAGGCCACCGTGTCCAGACAGGTAGGTTGTATCGGTGGTGGGGGGTCGTGGGGAGGCCACCTTGTCCAGACAGGTAGGTTGTATCGGTGGTGGGGGGTCGTGGGGAGGCCACCTTGTCCAGACAGGTAGGTTGTATCGGTGTTGGGGGGTCGTGGGGAGGCCACCTTGTCCAGACAGGTAGGTTGTATCGGTGGTGGGGGGTCGTGGGGAGGCCACCTTGTCCAGACAGATAGGTACTATGGGTGGTGGGGGGTCGTGGGGAGGCCACCTTGTCCAGACAGGTAGGTTGTATCGGTGGTGGGGGGTCGTGGGGAGGCCACCTTGTCCAGACAGGTAGGTAGTATGGGTGGTGGGGGGGTCGTGGGGGGGCCACCTTGTCCAGACAGGTAGGTTGTATCGGTGGTGGGGGGTCGTGGGGAGGCCACCTTGTCCAGACAGGTAGGTTGTATCGGTGGTGGGGGGTCGTGGGGAGGCCACCTTGTCCAGACAGGTAGGTAGTATGGGTGGTGGGGGGTCGTGGGGGGGCCACCTTGTCCAGACAGGTAGGTTGTATCGGTGGTGGGGGGGTCGTGGGGAGGCCACCTTGTCCAGACAGGTAGGTTGTATCGGTGGTAGGGGGGGGGGGGGTCGTAGGGAGGCCACCTTGTCCAGACAGGTCGGTTGTATCGGTGGTGGGGGTTCGTGGGGAGGCCACCCTGTCCAGACAGGTATGTTGTATCGGTGGTGGGGGTCGTGGGGAGACCACCTTGTCCAGACAGGTAGGTAGTATGGGTGGTGGAGGGTCGTGGGGAGGCCACCTTGTCCAGACAGGTAGGTTGTATCGGTGGTAGGGGGGGGGGGGTCGTAGGGAGGCCACCTTGTCCGGAC
>CAXHSH010000245.1:0-32036 GCA_964019135.1 Arenicola marina
GGTCGCCCTGTCTACAGCCTCTTCCGAGAGCAAAAAACTGTGAAAAATTCCATTATTAATGACTCTCAGGACATCCATATAAAAGATTGAACCACCTCGTAAAAGATTCTCCGAAGCCATATGACCGTTATACTTGACATATATAACTCCAACTTAACGTATCGAAAGCTTTTTCAAAATCTATAAGCAGAAGCATACCAAATTTTCTATTCTGAATTAAATAGTGCATGTTCTATTGTTAAAGACATTAAATGTATGGGTGGTTTGGTGTACGTCTTATGCGCTTTTTGTGCACACATACGCTAAACTAGCCAAATAATAAGGTGGGCGATAATGAGAATAATGCTTGAAATAATTTTAAGTTTACAACTTTCGAGCAGGAACAGAGATCGAACCTGAATCTGCGACAGAACTATCATAATTACCCTCTGACAAACGAATACTCCTTAATAACATACACTTAGATTTAATCGACCTCTGTTCTGGTGTGAAGGGCTCAACTCGACGCCTACTTTATTAAAAACCTATTTTTCACTCTTTGCGATCAGGTTGATAGGAAGTCCTTGAAGGAATGTTGGTCCTGTATATGTATCATGACGATTAGTCCAGGACAAGCACATCATAAACGCACCCTTGTACGACTCAGGGAGTCGTACACGGGTGCATCATGATGTACTCTGCAAGCCAATTCGCATGGTCACGCAGCCCCAGAGGATCTGATTGTTTGGCTTATGTAGGACGTTCAGTCATGTCAGGACATACAATGCTAAAGGATCCATGCATTTACTCAAGGTATGTGCCAACTCTACCCAAGACGGACAGCAACTACAGATAGGAGGTGTTCTTTATGCTGCAACAGCTTGGACGGCTGCCTGGGCACGCGGAATCGCGACGTGAGTGAAATCAGAGAAATGTGAAGTATATCTAGAAAGAAAGATATTCTGAAAAGCATAAAATAGTCCAGAAAAATTTAGCTGATCTGTGTTTATTCGGTGGATTGACTTCCTATAATGACCCGCCCCCCCCCCTCCCCCCCCCCCCGTTCCCCAGTTGAGAGTATCAACAAGCTTGTTGTATCAAAATGTTTGGAGTGTCTGTGACAAACAAACCAAACATGTCTTATCATCTGTGTGTAATTTACTCCGCAAAGTTGAAATATGTGCAATAATATGCCATCCGGGCAAAATCTTGAGCTATTATTTATGTTTTATATTATATATATATTTTTTTATATTATTTATGTTTATTTATTTAAGTTTAATTGACCTACCTGTGATGTTGTGATAATACTCTGCAATGTGTATCAGTAAATAGTGGACTTGCTGAACAAGACGTTTTATTAATTAAAACAATTCTGCTGTGGCCCCCAACCAGCTTACTCACGGCTCACCGTATCTACGACGTCGGTCGGCAGATGGAGGCACAACTCACCCAAACCCATCTCATTAACACACCAAAAGCAATCTCTCATATGAGACAAAGATAAGTTTATTTTAACATATAAATACATACATAGCGTGTCCAGAGATGATTATTTTGTCGAAAAGAGCAACGTACGTATTAATCGTTCTCTATTTACAACTTGGCGATCGCGGGTATGACAGTCTCGCAGCAACAATTCAGAAAGTTTAGGTAACAGCTGCAAAGCCTACACTCTTTTTTTTCTTTTTGTAAATGGTCACATTGGTCTGCACCATTGTGTTCATATTCCAGTCTCGGTTAATATTTCGGTATATTTCCGATAGCTGCAGTTCGCCGTTATTTCGTTCCGCTCCAAGTTCAACGAACAGTCGAAAACCTCACAGCGACCAACCTCCGAATAACTCGCCAGCGAATCACCAGGGGGAGGCACAGTCGCCAACACGACCGCTAGGAGCAGCCACATCTTTGCCATCAGCGTTATGTACAGCAGCGCCCAATTAGCATTATTATAATTATTATAATTAGCAAATATATATAAAAAATAGATTAACTGTACCCCACTCTCCTTCTCACACTGGGGTACAGCTAGGACTGTCGCACTGCGTGTCAAGCGGTTTGTAGGTGTCCTGAACGAGACAATCTCTATCTATGGCTTTCCTCTGACCCTCCCCCCGGCCGCCAACACGGCGGCGGCGTACACGACGGCACAGAACCACGACATATACAGCGACGCAGGCTAGGATTACGAAGATCAAGAAGAGACACACCAGGAGAATGGTACGCCGCCGCTCGGCCGAACCCCCAACCTGGCTGACAGGGGGAAAGGAATCTGTGGTCGTGGTGAGCCGGGTCCAGGCTGGTTCCCTGGTAACCGGATGCTGGGTCCCTGCTGGCGTCCTAGTCGGAAGGAGTGTTGTGGTCGGGCGGGACGAAGGCATTGGCTGCCAGGGTGTAACGGTTACTATGAAGCTTGTAATCCGCGCCGTTGGTGGCGTCCTAGTCGTGGCGGCACCGTTTGATGAACTCGCAGGTGTCGTTGTGGCTTCCGTTATACGTCCGGCGTCTGGAGATCCTGTGGATGGCTCCAGGGCCGTTGTTGGCTTCTCCGTCGATGTCTCGACCAATCCCGTCTCCGCAAAGGTTGTGAAGAATTCCACATCCGGGGTCGAATTCGTCGAGGATGGCTCCGGATCGGAACAGTTCTGGATGGCCATTCGGCTCTCCAGCTCGAAGCGATCCGGAGAGAGGCACATGGCCCCTGTGATGTTGAAGTGACGTGGCCTCTGAGCCAGAAGCACCTGTTCACACGGACAATGGAGGGGGTTACCAGCCAGCGACACCAATTCCAGCGATGGAAGATCTGCATGAAAGATGGCCGATATATTCTCTATGCTATTGAAGTCCAGATTCAGCGTCTTGAGGGACGCCCACGTCGTGTCAGGAAGGAAGTTAGCACTGGTGATGTTATTACCGCTGACATTGAGATGGCGTAGTTGCCGAAGATGAGAGGCATTAATGCCGATGGACTCCAAACCGGCGTTTGTCAGTCGCAACTCGCTGAGATTCGCGAGAGGCGAAAACAAGACGTCGTCTACCCGACCAAGATTGCTATCCGTTATCTCAAGATCTAAAAGATCTGGATTCTGCGTAAAGAGGTCGTCGGAAAGCGTGAGGACTCCCCGTAGAACCAGGCTACGCAAGCCGCGCAGGAAGTGGAACAGTCGCCCGCGCAGACGCCGTACCCCGCTGACTTCTATCCGACGCAGCTTAGAGTTCATCAAGGCCGCCTTGGCCAGGGAACACTGATATTCGGTCAGGTACCTGCAGTCCGTATCCAGATTACCGGAGAACAGGATATCCGGCACGGTATCCATGCTAAGTCCGCCCAGCGTCAGCGACTCAAGCGCCGCCATGTTAGTGAATATAGATCCGTCGATGTGGGTCAGAGCCGGAGCGCTGAGGTTCAGACGCACTAGTGACTCCCTCACGACGTCAAATAAATTCCCTGGTAGGTTGGTGACATACGGCAGTGTCAAAGTCAGGAATCTCAGCTCGGATGAACTGGGAAATAATTCCTTGGTTAAAGTGTGATTATTAGTTTGTAGCTCCAAGTTCAACAGCGATGGTAGGCCGTCAAACGCATGCAATGGCGTCAGCCCAGAGTGTACTCCGAGCAATGAGTGAAGCCAGGGAAACGTCCCGTTCGTATCCATGGTAACGAGGTGGTTACCGGAGAGCAGCACAATACTGACATTAAATGGTAAGTCGTCGGCGGGGAAGGCATCGAGGTTCCGATCGCTGCAGTCCGCCGTTATTTCGTTCCGCTCCACGTTCAACGTGCAGTCGCAAACCTCACAGCGACCAGCCTCCGAATAACTCGCCAGCGTGTCACCAGGGGGAGGCACAGTCGCCAAGACGACCGCCAGGAGCGGCCACATCTTTGCCATCAGCGTTATGTACAGCAGCGCCCAATTAGCAAATGACATCATTCATCTATAAGAAAACCCACACAATATAATGTTACATATATACATATATATAAAAGTTATATGATGCATGTACTCACAAAATCACTCGTTATGGTCATGAAGCAATACTATGACGCTGGGAGCGCGTTATGACATTCGTTGAATCTCACGTCGCAAATAATGACGTTGTTATTATTATTGTACAAATTGTACTAAATCGCCTATACCCGCGTATATAAGTGTATATTTCCATTAAAACAGCAAAATAGGCGCCTTATAAAAAATACATTACAAAAATACAATATTCGTATGTAATACAGAGCATATAAAAATAAACAATTCAAGCGTTTGTTTTGTTTGGATTTACCTAAGTCACAATATAGGTGAGTATAAAATGGCCGAATGCTTATCACTTATTGTGATCATGAAGGCATTGTTACATATATACAAGAGTTATATGATGCATGTACTCACAAAATAACTCGTTATGGGCATGAAGGTGTTCGTGTCACGATTTTGTCTTGCTCAGAGTTAACTTGGTTTAGGGAAGATAAACAAATACAATTCCGTGTGCCGTTGGCGCCGATTGAAGCCTAGACTGGACGGGAAAATAGCGGAGGCGTTATCGGTCGGTTAGGAGTTCCTTTAATCCTTTAAATGCCTATCATAATGTGACACTCACACCACACCGTCTCGCATGTGTGGAATTGTATTGCAGTGCATCACAGCTTACATGTCAATCTTATGACATCATTGGGGAGTTTTCAAATAACGCTCAGATGCAATGCTCCCAGAAATAAACCCCAACGCATCTCACTTTTGCTACTTTGACGAACGCGTTTCTAGTGATATCGTGGCATAAAAAATGTAAACTCCCATTAATTAAAACAAATGGTTACCCCGTAATATCAGACGTGACTTAATCACTAAATTACCAGCTTTCAGTGCGCCGCTGTGTAACTGTCTCCCATAGACTAGAAACGTAGGAGAGATAAATGTGCGTGTAAAGTGCCGCCTTATGCCTACGGTATATACATGTATTAAACCCGCTTGGTCGAGCTTTTCCCGCTAAAATCTAACCCCAGGCGACATAAATGTCACAATTTGAAGAAAACTCGATTGTTTCATTCATTAAATTAATTCAGAAATCTAATAAGCATCGCCGTTTTGGCTGTGATATGGCAAACGTGTCTATCCCGGGACACGACAGAAATCTGCCGCGGCACCGCTACTTATACTAAAGCATCGCGACGCAGACAAACTGATGACGTTTACCACTAAGTTGAAACCTGTGGTTAATTCAAATCACGGGCAAGGATAAGAGATTGCATTTGGCAGTCTGGCATGTGTGGAATATAAAAAAAAAGACTGATTCGTGGCGGCACCGTTTGATGAACTCGCAGGACTGATTCTTATTTCTATTTTGACCTCTTTTTTTGGCGGGAAAGAGCTCGATGTGCAGTTTTAAGTATTTAACATCGAAAAAATCTCCTGGGCGCCCTCATGTAGGAGAGGGAGACGGGGAGAAGCAGAAATAGAGTGATATTTCCACCAAAATGAGCCCCTCCTTATACTATGCTCCTTGCTGACACGATACAACCTCAGTTCTAAGGGGTCTATGCTAATGATATATATTGTATTTGCATAAATATACATGACAATATATGACAATATCTGTGACTTGGAAATTACGTATAGGTCTTTGTTTTTATTGCTCTTCTTTTCAAGACATCAAACTCTAGGTTTTTAGGTGTTTTTTACCAGTGAAAACTCAAGATATATATTATAATATATCTTTATTATTCTTAACATTATAATAATGGAGTGCCAGGACCAATTGTTATCCAGTAATGTCATTTTAAAAGGATGTTAACTTACGCAAAATCCACGTCCTTATGAAACTGACAAATTACATTACAATAATGCTATTAGAGAACAATGGAGTGACGTCACCAGTGCATTTTTACCGAATCGTTTCAAATTCTTTATTCGACAAGAAAAATACTGAATGGATAACTTTAATAACCAACCTGCTTCTATTAATGCCAGTGTCACCAACAATTCCAAGTTGTTTCTACCAATTTCAAAGCCGCGATTCTTTCCTTTTCAATTTCTCCAAAACTCCACACTGCGAGGGATCTGCATTCAAAGCGCTCGTTCAAATCCTGGACCCCAAACAGACTGCGTAATGCTGATCATCATGCCGGATGCAGCAAGACGCCCCAAGCACGAATACAGCAGGATGCGTTAGCACTTTTTCGGCTTAGTGCTAACGCCCATTGGTTGCGGCGGCCGGACTGACGCGCCGCATGTTGGGTATCTCTATGCGATAACAGGGGCTACGCCTGCAAGTTTGCGCGCGAACCGCGAGATCATATGATGTTTGGCCCTGGTGTGTGGCACACGAACCTTTCTCTATAGTCCCTATTATGTCTGTCAGTACCTTAGTGTTCTAACTAATAAAAACTACAGCCGGTAATTTGACTCCATCTTGCGCTTAGCTTGCCCAAAGCCAATCATATAAGATTATGGCGTAAATCACGTGCAGAGCTCCAGCTGGGGTTGATTGTTTGATATAGGTAGAACGCTTAATTTGACCTGACTGTGCAGGTTATATCGCGACAATGGTATGGGTCTAGGTAGAGAGAAGCCATGTATGCCCCTTACTCCCTACGAAGAAAGATATGGTATGTGTATCCCGCACAAAAATTGTAAGATATTCGCACAGTTGGGGCTCGAACCACGCCCCGACGGTTTGGGCTGGCCCAGCAGAGCATACTCGACAAAATATAGTCGAACGTGCTAACTTGTTGGCCACGGGTGACCCCCTCCGTTGATTCGCCTGTCCACGTCTGTACCTTGCCTGCCTGTGGAAGAGCGGGTAAGAGCTGGGGGGGGGGGGGGCTGCGTTGCGTCAAGAACTGATATCAAATTGAATTGATTTCTTGAGACCAAGAATTGATATCTTGATATCAAGAATTGATATCTTGAAATCAAGAATTGATATCTTGATATCAAGAATTAATCCTTTGATATCAAGAATTGATCTTTTGATATCAATAATTGACATCTTGATATCGATAATTGATTTTTTGAGATCAATAATTGATTTCTTGAGATCAAGAATGGATTTCTTGAGATCAAGAATTGATTTCTTGAGATCAAGAATTGATTTCTTGAGATCAAGAATTGATTTCTTGAGATCAAGAATTGATTTCTTGAGATCAAGAGATGATATTTTGATCAATAGTTGATATCAAGAAACGATGTCTTGATATCAAGAGTTGATATCGAGTGTTGATACCAAGTGTCGACACCAAATGTTGATATCCAGTGTTGATATCAAGTGTTGATATCAAGTGTTGATATCAAGTGTTGATATCCAGTGTTGATATCAAGTGTCGATATAAAGAGTTGACATCAAAAATTGATATATCATGATATCAAGAATTAATTTCTTAATATCAACAATAGTTTTTTTATATCAAGAATTGATATGTTTCATAAGAAGCAATTGTCTTTTTGATATTAAGTATTCAATTCGTGATATTAAGAATTCAACGTTTGACATCAGGAATTGAATGCTTTATCTGTCAAGAATGATGGAATAAATGTTAGCATGGCTTGCCATCTGTTGTGCAAGGCTCCGCGTTGGACATGCGCAGTGAAAGTAAACGCCCCTTTCACGAGGAAAATAGATGCAAAATGTAGACCTTTGAGGTGTGGCCGTTGTACGAGCCAATGGGAGGTTGGCTTACCACTCAGTACGGTATTCAGGATCTCCGTATCAGTACTAGCTGCTCCAGGCTAATCGCTGGGCGATATACAGAGGCGTTGGCCTAAATACAGGAGTAACCGGAAGCTTTAGTCTAAGCCATATACATTGTACAGACAAAACATTGAGGCGTAACAACTGCATGATACATTCAAAACACTTACACGCATGTATAAGGAATGGTTGGATCTGCCAGCCGTCCATTTACATTTAGTATACCCCGATACCGCTACGTTCCTTTAACGATCTCCTTATGAGCATGAAACGCATCGGAGCTTTAGGCCATCGTTGGGCACACAAGGGTCACAATTGGCTAAGGAATCTCCTGGCGATTCCGGTCAGGATTCGAACCCGACACCCATTGACCTGCGGTCTGGTGCGTTAACCACCACATCAGGAATGTGGAGTAATATATGTGGATCTCCTAGGCTTTAAGAACTTCAGTTGAATCGTTTCCTGGATGATTAATTTTGGAATTTATTTTATTTTTAATCTAATCCCATTTTTTGTCAAGGTGACAAATTATGAACCGTGGGTGTGTGTGGGGAGGGGGGAGGGGCGGCGGGGGGGGGGGGTCACACGGAGAGGATAACACTAAAAGTGGGCCGAGGGCCACACAAAAGAAAAGCACTTCTGTATTTATCGTGACGTCACCTCATTGATTCGCAGGGAACCAGTTAGTCCGCGGAATGAAACATTACATGGGAATGCGCGTGTGGTGTCATGGGTCCCAACATCAAACAATGAACATTGTGCAGATAACAGACTTTGTTTCTACATTTCGAGTCCAACGAGTAAAGCACAGGGGGAGATATTGTCAGAAAGAGTGCGCTGCATTGTCTCACCAACTAACGTTATTGCGGTAGGAAATAGGAAAAAAATTGCTATAATCAGGGAACGATACCACAGCCACAACCTAACTAAACCATGGCCACACCATAAAGACACCAGAACCACAACCTAACTAAGCCATGGCCACACCATAAAGACACTAGAACCACAACATAACTAAGCCATGAACACACCATGAAGACACTAGAACCACAACCTAACTAAACCATGGCCACACCATAAAGACACTAGAACCACAACCTAACTAAACCATGGCCACGCCATAAAGACACTAGAACCACAACATAACTAAACCATGGCCACACCGTAAAGACATTAGAACCACAACCTAACTAAACCATGGCCACACCATAAAGACACTAGAACCACAACCTAACTAAACCATGGCCACACCATAAAGATACTAGAACCACAACCTAACTAAACCATGGCCACACCATAAAGACACTAGAACCACAACCTAACTAACCATGGCCACACCATAAAGACACTAGAACCACAACCTAACTAAGCCATGGCCACACCATAAAGACACTAGAACCACAACATAACTAAGCCATGGACACACCATGAAGACACTAGAACCACAACCTAACTAAACCATGGCCACACCATAAAGACACTAGAACCACAACCTAACTAAACCATGGCCACGCCATAAAGACACCAGAACCACAACATAACTAAACCATGGCCACACCGTAAAGACATTAGAACCACAACCTAACTAAACCATGGCCACACCATAAAGATACTAGAACCACAACCTAACTAAACCATGGCCACACCATAAAGATACTAGAACCACAACCTAACTAAACCATGGCCACACCATAAAGACACTAGAACCACAACCTAACTAAACCATGGCCACACCATAAAGACACTAGAACCACAACCTAACTAAACCATGGCCACACCATAAAGACACTAGAACCACAACCTAACTAAACCATGGCCACACCATAAATATACTAGAACCACAACCTAACTAAACCATGGCCACTCCAAAAAGACACTAGAACCACAACCTAAAGATACCAGAGCTACAGCCCAAAGATACCAGAGCCACAACTTAAATACTAGAGCCACAACCTAAAGATACCAGAGTCAACGCATTAAAGTACCCTATATGCCTGGAGATAGCGGGAAGTGAGACGGGCAGGACTTTCCCAGTCGCCTTTTCTCATGCACTTCCTGTACCTGTATGTACCGAGTCGCACACGCCAGCCACGCGCCTTCGTTCTACCTGCAGGCTAGGGCCACCGCCATATTGCATTACAAAAACCGCTGGTGAGAGATATGAGGTCGATGACACACAGGGCGTATAACGTGGCCCTCTAGATAGTGGCATGATACAATTTCTGATAAATGAGAAGCTTAACAAAACTTGAGCAAAACCCTTGCACGACAGCTGCAAATTAAACGTCTTGAGCCTATATGAGGGACGCCCTAAAGTTGTCTACAGGTCGCCTGGTCTGCGTGACATGGATGGATGGCCCAAATAACCAGGCCCACACCCCCTCCATCTCCGCTTCATTTCTCCTCGCGTCGCTTAGACTCCTCAGTTTTGCAACTAATTCGGGAAATTTGAGCCCCGCTCAACTCGTTCGCGTACAACTGCAAGCAGATATTGTAATCGACGCTCGTTTGATAAACCACCAGTCGACACCCGTCTGACAGACCTCGTGACGGCGCCCATACGTCCCCGTCTGACAGACCTCGTGACTGACAGACCTCGTGACGACGTCCATGCGTCACCGTCCTCCCCGACCACCAGTCGACACCCGTCTGACAGACCTCGTGACGACGCCCATTCGTCCCCGTCTGACAGACCTCGTGACGACTTCCACATGTCCCCGTCCTCCCCGACCACCAGTCGACACCCGTCTGACAGACCTCCTGACGACGTCCATACGTCCCCGTCTGACAGAACTCCTGTCTGACAGACCTCGTGACGACGTCCATATGTACGTCCCCGTCTGACAGACATCGTGGCGACGTCCATGTCCCCGTCTGACAGACATCGTGGCGACGTCCATGTCCCCGTCTGACAGACCTCGTGGCGACGCCCATTCGTCCCCATCTGACAGACCTCGTGACGACTTCCACATGTTCCCGTCCTCCCTGACCACCAGTCGACACCCGTCTGACAGACCTCCTGACGACGTCCATATGTCCCCGTCTGACAGACCTCCTGACGACGTCCATGTCCCCGCCTGACAGACCCCGTGAGGACGTCCGAACGACATAAAGCAACATTGGAGCACCTTTAAGTTATAGGTTGCACCATTCAAACAAAACATTCAAGCAAGTTAAATTGATCGTTCGGCGGTGAAATGTTTATTATCTTGGCCAAATGATTGTGAATTTTGTCACCCCAAGCTCTGTTTTATATCAATGAAGAAAACTGCTATTTCATACGACCGCTGACAAGAGAATGTTTTAGCCAAAGTGCCGCTTTTCCAACGGTTTTACTACAGTAAAAGAGTCCTGTTTTCGGGCTAGGTTGATGCGAGTCGTGCCTGTAGACGGGCTCTGTCAGATTGTACCCCTCCTACAGCCACAAAACTGAGGCCACCTTCGACACACTCCACCAAGGGCCACATTAAAGCTCTCTTGTCGGTTACTTCCTCAAAACACTCACACTCTCGTCGGCCAGGGCTGCACCGACCAAACTGATGGGACAATGATGCGGAAAACAAAAGGAAAAATGTGCGTCGGTCTTTACAGAGAGTGATGACTGTAATAACCCGCCTATCAGGTGACCCAAGAAGTCCTCTGGTCAGTTCGAAATGTTACAGTTAGTAACTTGATGTATCAATAACGCACGGTTCCTGTTCTATGTTCCACTCCAGTATAATATTATTGCCATCAATGCAATTCTAGTTTATTGTGTGGTTTGCTCCCTGGCGGGTGCGGCGGCCTGCGCGCCACCTAGCGAATGTGAGCTGACACTACCTGCCTCATTTCCTGCCTACCTTGTCGGAATACATGGCGCGTGTCGTGTAACATGTAAAGAAAGACTTCAACGCAAGCTGGGTAGAATGGGTAGGGTGGGGTGAGTGGGCGAGGGGGGGTGGGGGGGTACGTTCATCGTACCTGAATCCTTCATTACCGCGATTGTTATGTTTTATGATTACCGAGCTTCACCTATAAGTATGTACGAAAACCCCGAGAGGCAGTTAGCTGGTCGTACGGGGCGTTCCTTTACCAGTCATATAGATCCGTATTATATCCCCCTCCGGCACTCCCGGTTGGGCTGCAGCTCTAGCCGAGCATCCCTTATGAAAACTTCGCCTGAATACCGAAGACGGAAATCATTATATGACACTAACGATGTACGGGAACAAAGGCAGGCTGTGACTGGAACAGAGATACGACAGGTAATCCGACTGTAGTGAGACGCCAGTATACCGCAGGCCCCTGGTCCCTTTAACCCCGAACCCCTTCACCCCCTCTCCCCCCAGGAAGGAAGGGACACGGGTGGGGTGGCCGACTTCTCCCGTCACATGACGTGGTATCGTAATTAACACGTGACGCTTTTTGTCGGTGTGTCAAAACGACAGTCTACAGAACACGTGATACATAAATTATGCATACTCACTGTAGATCATAGAGGACATGAACCATGCGTGCTCACTGTCGATCACAGAGGATATGAACCATGCATGCTCACTCTAGATCATATAGGACATGAACCATGCATGCTCCCAACAGATCATAGAGAACGTGAACCATGCATGCCCAATGTAGATCATATAGGACATGAACCATGCATTCTCACTGTATATCATATAGGACATGAACCATGCATGCTCACTGTAGATCATATAGGATATGAACCACACATGCTCACTGTAGATCATATAGGACATGAACCATGCATGCTCACTGCAGATCATATAGGATATGAACCATGCATGCTCACTGTAGATCATATAGGATATGAACCATGCATGCTCACTGTAGATCATATAGGACATGAACAATGCATGCTCACTGTAGATCATATAAGACATGAACCATGCATGCTCACAATAGATCATAGAGGACATGAACCATGCATGCTCACTGTAGATCATATAGGATATGAACCATGCATGCTCACTGCAGATCATATAGGATATGAACCATGCATGCTCACTCTAGATCATATAGGACATGAACTATGCATGTTCACTGTAGATCATATAGGACATGAACCATGCATGCTCACAATAGATCATAGAGGACATGAACCATGCATGCTCACTGTAGATCATATAGGATATGAACCATGCATGCTCACTGTAGATCTTATAGGACATGAACCATGCATGCTCACTGTAGCTCATAGAGGACATGAACCATGCATGCTCACAATAGCTCATATAGGACATGAACCATGCATGCTCACAATAGATCATATAGGACATGAACCATGCATGCTCACAATAGATCATAGAGTACATGAACCATGCATGCTCACTGTAGATCATATAGGACATGAACCATGCATGCTCATAATAGATCATAGAGGACATGAACCATGCATGCTCACTGTAGATCATACAGTATACGAACCATGCATGCTCACTTTATATCATATAGGACAGGAACCATGCATGCTCACAATAGATCATAGAGGAAATGAACCATGCATGCTCACTGTAGATCATATAGAACATGAAACATGCATGCTCATAATAGATCATAGAGGACATGAACCATGCATGCTCACTGTAGATCATACAGTATATGAACCATGCATGCTCACTTTATATCATATAGGACATGAATCATGCATGCTCACTGTGGATCATATAAGATATAAACCATGCATGCTCATTGTATATCATATAGGATATGAAACATGCATGCTCACCATAGATCATAGAGGACATGAACCATGCATGCTCACAATAGATCATAGAGGACATGAACCATACATGCTCGCTGTAGATCATAGAGGATATGAACCATGCATGCTCACTGTAGATCATAGAGGACATGAACCATGCATGCTCACTGTAGATCATATAGGACATGAACCATGCATGCTCACTGTAGATCATAGACATGAACCATGCATGCTCACTGTAGCTCATAGAGGACATGAACCATACATGCTCACTGTAGATCATATAGGACATGAACCATGCATGCTCACTGTAGATCATAGACACGAACCATGCATGCTCACTGTAGCTCATAGAGGACATGAACCATGCATGCTCACTGTAGCTCATAGAGGACACGGTACGTAGAAGCCCTTTTCCCCGCGCCCCGCCCCTCGCCCCGTCCCCCCGCCCCATACCCACTCCCCCGATCCCCGCCCCGTACCGACTCCCCCAACCCTTCCGGCTAATCTTGACGCACTTTACTGGCCTCGCGGAGTCGCCAAGGTGCCCAGGCGGGTCAGGGAGAGAGGAGAGGGGCAGGGTGGAAGGGGGAGGGCAGGGTGACGGGTGGAGGGGTTGGATAAGGGGTGGGGCTTGGAGCTATTAACGAGTCGTTCGCGACTCAGTCAACAATCAACGTAAATCGGTTGGCTCGGGCCGGCTCCCCCGGCGGAAGGCTGGCCTCAAAGGAAATTAATGTAAGGGTGGATCACTGCCTGGATGGACACATCGTGATGGGATCGAGTGGTGTTGATGTCCTCCTTGTCTGTGTGAGGAGCCTGGGGGGCTAGCCACAGGGCCAACCGACTGGGGAACAAAGCGCAGGAGAGGTTGGTGGTATATTCAGGACGTTTTAACCACTTTTGGTCATATCGCGTCAATGGGAGAAGGAAGGGAGAGTGGAGTCATGTCCCGGGGGGTAACCCACTATTTTTTGCGAAGAAGGACATGGGATCTTTATCCTGCGACCACACAGACATGGCCACAGCGGGGCGCGAACCACCGATCCACCTGCCGTCAGAAGGGAAGGACACTACACAGAAATAGGAGGAAAAGGTCTTAGAGAGCGGGGGGTTAGAAATAGGGAGAAAAAAACAGCGATGGGGTGTGAGATTTGGAAAGATGAGGTAAGGAAAAGGAGGAGCGAGATAAGAGAAAGAAAGAGAACGAAAACGAGAGAAAAATAAATAGAAGCTACGCGAGAGAGGAGACAGGGCGAGTGATCAGTGAACCCCTGATGGGTAGCCAAGCAAATAACATGTAAACTGACATAAGTTAACTACAGGTAAGCTAACACCCAAGGGACACATTACCCGATACACAGTACAGCATTACCAGATGACAATGGGTCCTCGGACCTCGTCCATAATGTCGCTTCTTGGTCAATTAATCCCGTAACATTAACATACTGTACAACCCAAAGAGTAAGTATTGAAGGAATCTGAGTAATTGTGTAAATTATGTGGCCCATACTTTGGTAAGTATGGCACGTTTTAAGGACGAAATCCGTACAAACCCGGGCGTTAACTCTGAAAGATCAAAGCTCGTAAATATAATAAAGACGTGGGACGGTGTTGGGGACGCTGGCAGGGTATGTGAAGCGGACTAATATAATATAGAAGTGGGGGCGGTGTTGGGGACGCTGGCAGGGTATGTGAAGCGGACTAATATAATATAGAGGTGGGGCGGTGTTGGGGACGCTGGCAGGGTATGTGAAGCGGACTAATATAATATAGAGGTGGGGAGGTGTTGGGGACGTCGGCAAGGTATGTGAAGCGGACTAATATAATATAGAGGTGGGGCGGTGTTGGGGACGTCGGCAAGGAATGTGAAGCGGACTAATATAATATAGAGGTGGGGGCGGTGTTGGGGACGCTGGCAGGGTATGTGAAGCGGACTAATATAATATAGAGGTGGGGCGGTGTTGGGGACGTCGGCAGGGTATGTGAAGCGGACTAATATAATATAGAGGTGGGGGCGGTGTTGGGGACGCTGGCAGGGTATGTGAAGCGGACTAATATAATATAGAGGTAGGGCGGTGTTGGGGACGCTGGCAGGGTATGTGAAGCGGACTAATATAATATAGAGGTGGGGGCGGTGTTGGGAACGCTGGCAGGGTATGTGAAGCGGACTAATATAATATAGAGGTGGGGCGGTGTTGGGGACGCTGGCAGGGTATGTGAAGCGGACTAATATAATATAGAGGTGGGGCGGTGTTGGGGACGCTGGCAGGGTATGTGAAGCGGACTAATATAATATAGAGGTGGGGGCGGTGTTGGGAACGCTGGCAGGGTATGTGAAGCGGACTAATATAATATAGAGGTGGGGCGGTGTTGGGGACGCTGGCAGGGTATGTGAAGCGGACTAATATAATATAGAGGTGGGGCGGTGTTGGGGACGCTGGCAAGGTATGTGAAGCGGACTAATATAATATAGAGGTGGGGCGGTGTTGGGGACGCTGGCAAGGTATGTGAAGCGGACTAATATAATATAGAGGTGGGGGCGGTGTTGGGGACGCTGGCAAGGTATGTGAAGCGGAATAATATAATATAGAGGTGGGGCGGTGTTGGGGACGTCGGCAAGGTATGTGAAGCGGACTAATATAATATAGAGGTGGGGGCGGTGTTGGGGACGCTGGCAGGGTATGTGAAGCGGACTAATATAATATAGAGGTGGGGCGGTGTTGGGGACGCTGGCAAGGTATGTGAAGCGGACTAATATAATATAGAGGTGGGGCGGTGTTGGGGACGTCGGCAAGGTATGTGAAGCGGACTAATATAATATAGAGGTGGGGCGGTGTTGGGGACGCTGGCAAGGTATGTGAAGCGGACTAATATAATATAGAGGTGGGGCGGTGTTGGGGACGTCGGCAAGGTATGTGAAGCGGACTAATATAATATAGAAGTGGGGCGGTGTTGGGGACGCTGGCAAGGTATGTGAAGCGGACTAATATAATATAGAGGTGGGGGCGGTGTTGGGGACGCTGGCAAGGTATGTGAAGCGGACTAATATAATATAGAGGTGGGGCGGTGTTGGGGACGTCGGCAAGGTATGTGAAGCGGACTAATATAATATAGAGGTGGGGGGCGGTGTTGGGGACGCTGGCAATGTATGTGAAGCGGACTAATATAATATAGAGGTGGGGCGGTGTTGGGGACGTCGGCAAGGTATGTGAAGCGGACTAATATAATATAGAGGTGGGGCGGTGTTGGGGACGCTGGCAGGGTATGTGAAGCGGACTAATATAATATAGAGGTGGGGCGGTGTTGGGGACGTCGGCAAGGTATGTGAAGCGGACTAATATAATATAGAGGTGGGGCGGTGTTGGGGACGTCGGCAAGGAATGTGAAGCGGACTAATATAATATAGAGGTGGGGGCGGTGTTGGGGACGCTGGCAAGGTATGTGAAGCGGACTAATATAATATAGAGGTGGGGGCGGTGTTGGGGACGCTGGCAAGGTATGTGAAGCGGAATAATATAATATAGAGGTGGGGCGGTGTTGGGGACGTCGGCAAGGTATGTGAAGCGGACTAATATAATATAGAGGTGGGGGCGGTGTTGGGGACGCTGGCAGGGTATGTGAAGCGGACTAATATAATATAGAGGTGGGGCGGTGTTGGGGACGCTGGCAAGGTATGTGAAGCGGACTAATATAATATAGAGGTGGGGCGGTGTTGGGGACGTCGGCAAGGTATGTGAAGCGGACTAATATAATATAGAGGTGGGGCGGTGTTGGGGACGCTGGCAAGGTATGTGAAGCGGACTAATATAATATAGAGGTGGGGCGGTGTTGGGGACGTCGGCAAGGTATGTGAAGCGGACTAATATAATATAGAAGTGGGGCGGTGTTGGGGACGCTGGCAAGGTATGTGAAGCGGACTAATATAATATAGAGGTGGGGGCGGTGTTGGGGACGCTGGCAAGGTATGTGAAGCGGACTAATATAATATAGAGGTGGGGCGGTGTTGGGGACGTCGGCAAGGTATGTGAAGCGGACTAATATAATATAGAGGTGGGGGGCGGTGTTGGGGACGCTGGCAATGTATGTGAAGCGGACTAATATAATATAGAGGTGGGGCGGTGTTGGGGACGTCGGCAAGGTATGTGAAGCGGACTAATATAATATAGAGGTGGGGCGGTGTTGGGGACGCTGGCAGGGTATGTGAAGCGGACTAATATAATATAGAGGTGGGGCGGTGTTGGGGACGTCGGCAAGGTATGTGAAGCGGACTAATATAATATAGAGGTGGGGCGGTGTTGGGGACGTCGGCAAGGAATGTGAAGCGGACTAATATAATATAGAGGTGGGGGCGGTGTTGGGGACGCTGGCAGGGTATGTGAAGCGGACTAATATAATATAGAGGTGGGGCGGTGTTGGGGACGTCGGCAGGGTATGTGAAGCGGACTAATATAATATAGAGGTGGGGGCGGTGTTGGGGACGCTGGCAGGGTATGTGAAGCGGACTAATATAATATAGAGGTGGGGCGGTGTTGGGGACGCTGGCAGGGTATGTGAAGCGGACTAATATAATATAGAGGTGGGGCGGTGTTGGGGACGCTGGCAGAGTATGTGAAGCGGACTAATATAATATAGAGGTGGGGCGGTGTTGGGGACGCTGGCAGGGTATGTGAAGCGGACTAATATAATATAGAGGTGGGGGCGGAGTTGGGAACGCTGGCAGGGTATGTGAAGCGGACTAATATAATATAGAGGTGGGGCGGTGTTGGGGACGCTGGCAGGGTATGTGAAGCGGACTAATATAATATAGAGGTGGGGCGGTGTTGGGGACGCTGGCAAGGTATGTGAAGCGGACTAATATAATATAGAGGTGGGGCGGTGTTGGGGACGCTGGCAAGGTATGTGAAGCGGACTAATATAATATAGAGGTGGGGGCGGTGTTGGGGACGCTGGTAAGGTATGTGAAGCGGACTAATATAATATAGAGGTGGGGCGGTGTTGGGGACGTCGGCAAGGTATGTGAAGCGGACTAATATAATATAGAGGTGGGGCGGTGTTGGGGACGCTGGCAGGGTATGTGAAGCGGACTAATATAATATAGAGGTGGGGGGGGTGTTGGGGACGTTGGCAGGGTATGTGAAGCGGACTAATATAATATAGAGGTGGGGCGGTGTTGGGGACGCTGGCAAGGTATGTGAAGCGGACTAATATAATATAGAGGTGGGGGCGGTGTTGGGGACGCTGGCAAGGTATGTGAAGCGGACTAATATAATATAGAGGTGGGGCGGTGTTGGGGACGTCGGCAAGGTGTGTGAAGCGGACTAATATAATATAGAGGTGGGGGCGGTGTTGGGGACGCTGGCAAGGTATGTGAAGCGGACTAATATAATATAGAGGTGGGGGCGGTGTTGGGGACGCTGGCAGGATATGTGAAGCGGACTAATATAATATAGAGGTGGGGGCGGTGTTGGGGACGCTGGCAGGGTATGTGAAGCGGACTATTATAATATAGAGGTGGGGCGGTGTTGGGGACGTCGGCAGGGTATGTGAAGCGGACTAATATAATATAGAGGTGGGGGCGGTGTTGGGGACGCTGGCAGGGTATGTGAAGCGGACTAATATAATATAGAGGTGGGGGCGGTGTTGGGGACGTCGGCAAGGTATGTGAAGCGGACTAATATAATATAGAGGTGGGGCGGTGTTGGGGACGCTGGCGGGGTATGTGAAGCGGACTAATAGAATATAGAGGTGGGGCGGTGTTGGGGACGTCGGCAGGGTATGTGAAGCGGACTAATATAATATAGAGGTGGGGGCGGTGTTGGGGACGCTGGCAGGGTATGTGAAGCGGACTAATATAATATAGAGGTGGGGGCGGTGTTGGGGACGTCGGCAAGGTATGTGAAGCGGACTAATATAATATAGAGGTGGGGCGGTGTTGGGGACGCTGGCAGGGTATGTGAAGCGGACTAATATAATATAGAGGTGGGGGCGGTGTTGGGGACGCTGGCAGGGTATGTGAATCGGAATAATATAATATAGAGGTGGGGGCGGTGTTGGGGACGTCGGCAAGGTATGTGAAGCGGACTAATATAATATACAGATGGGGGCGGTGTTGGGGACGCTGGCAAGGTATGTGAAGCGGACTAATATAATATAGAGGTGGGGCGGTGTTGGGGCCGCTAACGGGGTATGTGAAGCGGACTAATATAATATAGAGGTGGGGGCGGTGTTAGGGACGCTAGCGGGGTATGTGAAGCGGACTAATATAATATAGAGGTGGGGCGGTGTTGGGGACGCTAGCGGGGTATGTGAAGCGGACTAAGATAATATAGAGGTGGGGCGGTGTTGGGGACGCTAGCGGGGTATGTGAAGCGGACTAATATAATATAGAGGTGGGGGCGGTGTTAGGGACGCTAGCGGGGTATGTGAAGCGGACTAATATAATATAGAGGTGGGGCGGTGTTGGGGACGCTAGCGGGGTATGTGAAGCGGACTAATATAATATAGAGGTGGGGGCGGTGTTGGGGAGGTTAGCGGGGTATGTGAAGCGGACTAATATAATATAGAGGTGGGGGCGGTGTTGGGGACGCTAGCGGGGTATGTGAAGCGGACTAATATAATATAGAGGTGGGGCGGTGTTGGGGTGTTGGGGACGCTGACAGGGTATGTAATGCCGACTAATCACAATTGTTTACGCCACCGGCCATCTCCTGATCTCAGCGGCTTGGCAGGGGTTTGATGGCTCTATTGTGGCGCCGTCACTGATTGACGCTGCTTTAGCCGCTAAAAGCCGCCGACGGCCACCCCTCATCCCCAACCCCAACCACCCCTCATCCCCAACCCCAACCACCTACATCTGCCCACCCAACAAATTGGTTGGCGCATTAAACCGCGTCTCCCCTCACCCGTACCTCTCACACACACACCGCCTACCACGCGCTTGATCCCCGTGGCTTGATTGGTCGTAATGCAGTCCAGGCGGGTCCCGGGGGGTCGCTCGAGGTCGGTAGGGGGTGGGGCTGCCTCTCTCGCAGTCAGTAGGGGTGGGGCTGGTCGCTGCCTGCCTCGAGCGGCGGCGCTGGCGATGACTTTGATGCAAGCATGGAACAAAGGAGCTTGAGGGTGGGGGGGTAAGGGGAGTGCCTGTGTGTGTGTCATAGTCGCTGCTGGTGAAGGGTAACAGCTCCCCGGGGGGTGACTCCAGAACGCTCAAGGCCAGGAGTGTGATTGGAGGAGGGATGCAGGATGGGGAGGGTGGGGTGGGGGTGTGGGGGGGGGGGGCAAGGCGCGGGGAACGGGGTTAAGGAGACGGATGTAGCGCGGTGCATACAGGGACTACCGACAGAGCTAATATACAGGCACATTTTAAGGTCGGGCTCCTCCTCACAGAAGACCAAGGTGGAATCAAAATGCAAGCTCGGTCTTTCGTCAAAGCTGCAAATTGGCAATGTCATCTGTAACGATAGAGGGTTAAAGTCATGCCGATGTCGTATAGTTTGACCCCCCCCCCCCCCTCCGCCTTCACCTTTTACCACCCTCCCGTATCGCCCAGGAATATATGTCAAGGAATAATTAGCCTCTCAGCCGCCCCCGTCCCACTGCTACCCCCCGTCCCACTGCTACCTCCCGTCCCACTGCTACCCCCCGTCCCACTGCTACCCCCCGTCCCACTGCTACCCCCCGTCCCACTGCTACCCCCCGTCCCACTGCTACCCCCCGTCCCACTGCTACCCCCCGTCCCACTGCTAACCCCCGTCCCACTGCTACCCCCCGTCCCACTGCTACCCCCCGTCCCACTGCTACCTCCCGTCCCACTGCTACCCCCCGTCCCACTGCTACCCCCCGTCCCACTGCTACCCCCCGTCCCACTGCTACCCCCCGTCCCACTGCTACCCCCCGTCCCACTGCTACCCCCCGTCCCACTGCTACCTCCCGTCCCACTGCTACCCCCCGTCCCACTGCTACCTCCCGTCCCACTGCTACCCCCCGTCCCACTGCTACCCCCGTCCCACTGCTACCCCCCGTCCCACTGCTAGCCCCCGTCCCACTGCTCCCCCCGTCCCACTGCTACCCCCCGTCCACTGCTACCCCCCGTCCCACTGCTACCCCCCGTCCCACTGCTACCCCCCGTCCCACTGCTACCCCCCGTCCCACTGCTACCCCCCGTCCCACTGCTACCCCCCGTCCCACTGCTACCCCCCGTCCCACTGCTACCTCCCGTCCCACTGCTACCCCCCGTCCCACTGCTACCCCCGTCCCACTGCTACCCCCCGTCCACTGCTACCTCCCGTCCCACTGCTACCCCCCGTCCCACTGCTACCCCCCGTCCCACTGCTAGCCCCCGTCCCACTGCTCCCCCCGTCCCACTGCTAGCCCCCGTCCCACTGCTCCCCCCGTCCCACTGCTACCCCCCGTCCCACTGCTACCCCCCGTCCCACTGCTCCCCCCGTCCCACTGCTACCCCCCGTCCCACTGCTACCCCCCGTCCCACTGCTCCCCCCGTCCCACTGCTAGCCCCCGTCCCACTGCTCCCCCCGTCCCACTGCTACCCCCCGTCCACTGCTACCTCCCGTCCCACTGCTACCCCCCGTCCCACTGCTACCCCCCGTCCCACTGCTACCCCCCGTCCCACTGCTCCCCCCGTCCCACTGCTAGCCCCCGTCCCACTGCTCCCCCCGTCCCACTGCTAGCCCCCGTCCCACTGCTCCCCCCGTCCCACTGCTACCCCCCGTCCACTGCTACCTCCCGTCCCACTGCTACCCCCCGTCCCACTGCTCCCCCCGTCCCACTGCTACCCCCCGTCCCACTGCTCCCCCCGTCCCACTGCTAGCCCCCGTCCCACTGCTCCCCCCGTCCCACTGCTACCCCCCGTCCACTGCTACCTCCCGTCCCACTGCTACCCCCCGTCCCACTGCTACCCCCCGTCCCACTGCTACCCCCCGTCCCACTGCTCCCCCCGTCCCACTGCTAGCCCCCGTCCCACTGCTCCCCCCGTCCCACTGCTACCCCCCGTCCACTGCTACCTCCCGTCCCACTGCTACCTCCCGTCCCACTGCTACCCCCCGTCCCACTGCTACCCCCCGTCCCACTGCTACCCCCCGTCCCACTGCTACCCCCCGTCCCACTGCTACCTCCCGTCCCACTGCTACCCCCCGTCCCACTGCTCCCCCCGTCCCACTGCTACCCCTCCCACTGCTACCCCCCGTCCCACTGCTACCCCCCGTCCCACTGCTACCCCCCGTCCACTGCTACCTCCCGTCCCACTGCTACCCCCCGTCCCACTGCTACCTCCCGTCCCACTGCTCCCCCCGTCCCACTGCTACCCCCCGTCCACTGCTACCCCCCGTCCCACTGCTCCCCCCGTCCCACTGCTACCCCTCCCACTGCTACCCCCCGTCCCACTGCTACCCCCCGTCCCACTGCTACCCCCCGTCCACTGCTACCTCCCGTCCCACTGCTACCCCTCGTCCCACTGCTACCCCCCGTCCCACTGCTACCCCTCGTCCCACTGCTACCCCCCGTCCCACTGCTACCCCCCGTCCACTGCTACCTCCCGTCCCACTGCTACCCCTCGTCCCACTGCTACCCCTCGTCCCACTGCTACCCCCCCGTCCCACTGCTACCCCCCGTCCCACTGCTACCTCCCGTCCCACTGCTCCCCCTCGTCCCACTGCTACCCCCCGTCCCACTGCTACCCCCCGTCCCACTGCTACCTCCCGTCCCACTGCTCCCCCCGTCCCACTGCTACCCCCCGTCCACTGCTACCCCCCGTCCCACTGCTCCCCCCGTCCCACTGCTACCCCTCCCACTGCTACCCCCCCGTCCCACTGCTACCCCCCGTCCCACTGCTACCCCCCGTCCACTGCTACCTCCCGTCCCACTGCTACCCCTCGTCCCACTGCTACCCCCCGTCCCACTGCTACCCCCCGTCCCACTGCTACCTCCCGTCCCACTGCTACCCCTCGTCCCACTGCTACCCCCCGTCCACTGCCCCCCCCCGTCCCACTGCTACCCCTCGTCCCACTGCTACCCCCCGTCCCACTGCTACCCCCCGTCCACTGCTACCTCCCGTCCCACTGCTACCCCTCGTCCCACTGCTACCCCTCGTCCCACTGCTACCCCCCGTCCCACTGCTACCCCCCGTCCCACTGCTACCTCCCGTCCCACTGCTACCCCTCGTCCCACTGCTACCCCCCGTCCACTGCTACCCCCCGTCCCACTGCTACCCCTCGTCCCACTGCTACCCCCCGTCCCACTGCTACCCCCCGTCCACTGCTACCTCCCGTCCCACTGATACCCCTCGTCCCACTGCTACCCCTCGTCCCACTGCTACCCCCCGTCCCACTGCTACCCCCCGTCCCACTGCTACCTCCCGTCCCACTGCTCCCCCTCGTCCCACTGCTACCCCCCGTCCCACTGCTACCCCCCGTCCCACTGCTACCTCCCGTCCCACTGCTCCCCCCGTCCCACTGCTACCCCCCGTCCACTGCTACCCCCCGTCCCACTGCTCCCCCCGTCCCACTGCTACCCCTCCCACTGCTACCCCCCGTCCCACTGCTACCCCCCGTCCCACTGCTACCCCCCGTCCACTGCTACCTCCCGTCCCACTGCTACCCCTCGTCCCACTGCTACCCCCCGTCCCACTGCTACCCCCCGTCCCACTGCTACCTCCCGTCCCACTGCTACCCCTCGTCCCACTGCTACCCCCCGTCCCACTGCTACCCCCCGTCCCACTGCTACCTCCCGTCCCAGTGCTCCCCCCGTCCCACTGCTACCCCCCGTCCACTGCTACCCCCCGTCCCACTGCTACCCCCCGTCCCACTGCTACCCCCCGTCCCACTGCTACCCCCCGTCCCACTGCTACCCCCCGTCCCACTGCTACCCCCCGTCCCACTGCTACCCCCCGTCCCACTGCTACCTCCCGTCCCACTGCTACCCCCCGTCCCACTGCTACCCCCGTCCCACTGCTACCCCCCGTCCACTGCTACCTCCCGTCCCACTGCTACCCCCCGTCCCACTGCTACCCCCCGTCCCACTGCTAGCCCCCGTCCCACTGCTCCCCCCGTCCCACTGCTAGCCCCCGTCCCACTGCTCCCCCCGTCCCACTGCTACCCCCCGTCCCACTGCTACCCCCCGTCCCACTGCTCCCCCCGTCCCACTGCCACCCCCCGTCCCACTGCTACCCCCCGTCCCACTGCTCCCCCCGTCCCACTGCTAGCCCCCGTCCCACTGCTCCCCCCGTCCCACTGCTACCCCCCGTCCACTGCTACCTCCCGTCCCACTGCTACCCCCCGTCCCACTGCTACCCCCGTCCCACTGCTACCCCCCGTCCCACTGCTCCCCCCGTCCCACTGCTAGCCCCCGTCCCACTGCTCCCCCCGTCCCACTGCTACCCCCCGTCCACTGCTACCTCCCGTCCCACTGCTACCCCCCGTCCCACTGCTACCTCCCGTCCCACTGCTACCCCCCGTCCCACTGCTACCCCCGTCCCACTGCTACCCCCCGTCCACTGCTACCTCCCGTCCCACTGCTACCCCCCGTCCCACTGCTACCCCCCGTCCCACTGCTACCCCCGTCCCACTGCTACCCCCCGTCCACTGCTACCTCCCGTCCCACTGCTACCCCCCGTCCCACTGCTACCCCCCGTCCCACTGCTACCCCCCGTCCCACTGCTACCCCCCGTCCCACTGCTAGCCCCCGTCCCACTGCTCCCCCCGTCCCACTGCTAGCCCCCGTCCCACTGCTCCCCCCGTCCCACTGCTACCCCCCGTCCCACTGCTACCCCCCGTCCCACTGCTCCCCCCGTCCCACTGCTACCCCCCGTCCCACTGCTACCCCCCGTCCCACTGCTCCCCCCGTCCCACTGCTAGCCCCCGTCCCACTGCTCCCCCCGTCCCACTGCTACCCCCCGTCCACTGCTACCTCCCGTCCCACTGCTACCCCCGTCCCACTGCTACCCCCCGTCCCACTGCTACCCCCCGTCCCACTGCTACCCCCCGTCCCACTGCTAGCCCCCGTCCCACTGCTCCCCCCGTCCCACTGCTACCCCCCGTCCACTGCTACCTCCCGTCCCACTGCTACCCCCGTCCCACTGCTACCCCCCGTCCCACTGCTACCCCCCGTCCCACTGCTACCCCCCGTCCCACTGCTCCCCCCGTCCCACTGCTAGCCCCCGTCCCACTGCTCCCCCCGTCCCACTGCTACCCCCCGTCCACTGCTACCTCCCGTCCCACTGCTACCCCCGTCCCACTGCTACCCCCCGTCCCACTGCTACCCCCCGTCCCACTGCTACCCCCCGTCACACTGCTACCTCCCGTCCCACTGCTACCCCCCGTCCCACTGCTACCCCCCCCGTCCCACTGCTACCTCCCGTCCCACTGCTACCCCCCGTCCCACTGCTACCCCCCGTCCCACTGCTACCCCCCGTCCCACTGCTCCCCCCGTCCCACTGCTAGCCCCCGTCCCACTGCTCCCCCCGTCCCACTGCTAGCCCCCGTCCCACTGCTCCCCCCCGTCCCACTGCTACCCCCCCGTCCACTGCTACCTCCCGTCCCACTGCTACCCCCCGTCCCACTGCTCCCCCCGTCCCACTGCTACCCCCCGTCCCACTGCTCCCCCCGTCCCACTGCTAGCCCCCGTCCCACTGCTCCCCCCGTCCCACTGCTACCCCCCGTCCAGTGCTACCTCCCGTCCCACTGCTACCCCCGTCCCACTGCTACCCCCCGTCCCACTGCTACCCCCCGTCCCACTGCTCCCCCCGTCCCACTGCTAGCCCCCGTCCCACTGCTCCCCCCGTCCCACTGCTACCCCCCGTCCACTGCTACCTCCCGTCCCACTGCTACCTCCCGTCCCACTGCTACCCCCCGTCCCACTGCTACCCCCCGTCCACTGCTACCCCCCGTCCCACTGCTACCCCCCGTCCCACTGCTACCTCCCGTCCCACTGCTACCCCCCGTCCCACTGCTCCCCCCGTCCCACTGCTACCCCTCCCACTGCTACCCCCCGTCCCACTGCTACCCCCCGTCCCACTGCTACCCCCCGTCCACTGCTACCTCCCGTCCCACTGCTACCCCCCGTCCCACTGCTACCTCCCGTCCCACTGCTCCCCCGTCCCACTGCTACCCCCCGTCCACTGCTACCCCCCGTCCCACTGCTCCCCCCGTCCCACTGCTACCCCTCCACTGCTACCCCCGTCCCACTGCTACCCCCCGTCCCACTGCTACCCCCCGTCCACTGCTACCTCCCGTCCCACTGCTACCCCTCGTCCCACTGCTACCCCCCGTCCCACTGCTACCCCTCGTCCCACTGCTACCCCCCGTCCCACTGCTACCCCCCGTCCACTGCTACCTCCCGTCCCACTGCTACCCCTCGTCCCACTGCTACCCTCGTCCCACTGCTACCCCCGTCCCACTGCTACCCCCCGTCCCACTGCTACCTCCCGTCCCACTGCTCCCCCTCGTCCCACTGCTACCCCCCGTCCCACTGCTACCCCCCGTCCCACTGCTACCTCCCGTCCCACTGCTCCCCCCGTCCCACTGCTACCCCCCGTCCACTGCTACCCCCCGTCCCACTGCTCCCCCGTCCCACTGCTACCCCTCCCACTGCTACCCCCCGTCCCACTGCTACCCCCCGTCCCACTGCTACCCCCCGTCCACTGCTACCTCCCGTCCCACTGCTACCCCCTCGTCCCACTGCTACCCCCCGTCCCACTGCTACCCCCCGTCCCACTGCTACCTCCCGTCCCACTGCTACCCCTCGTCCCACTGCTACCCCCCGTCCACTGCCCCCCCCCCGTCCCACTGCTACCCCTCGTCCCACTGCTACCCCCCGTCCCACTGCTACCCCCCGTCCACTGCTACCTCCCGTCCCACTGCTACCCCTCGTCCCACTGCTACCCCTCGTCCCACTGCTACCCCCCGTCCCACTGCTACCCCCCGTCCCACTGCTACCTCCCGTCCCACTGCTACCCCTCGTCCCACTGCTACCCCCCGTCCACTGCTACCCCCCGTCCCACTGCTACCCCTCGTCCCACTGCTACCCCCCGTCCCACTGCTACCCCCCGTCCACTGCTACCTCCCGTCCCACTGCTACCCCTCGTCCCACTGCTACCCCTCGTCCCACTGCTACCCCCCGTCCCACTGCTACCCCCCGTCCCACTGCTACCTCCCGTCCCACTGCTCCCCCTCGTCCCACTGCTACCCCCCGTCCCACTGCTACCCCCCGTCCCACTGCTACCCCCCGTCCCACTGCTACCTCCCGTCCCACTGCTCCCCCTCGTCCCACTGCTACCCCCCGTCCCACTGCTACCCCCCGTCCCACTGCTACCCCCCGTCCACTGCTACCCCCCGTCCCACTGCTACCCCCCGTCCACTGCTACCCCCCGTCCCACTGCTAGCCCCCGTCCCACTGCTCCCCCCGTCCCACTGCTACCCCCCGTCCACTGCTACCTCCCGTCCCACTGCTACCCCCGTCCCACTGCTACCCCCCGTCCCACTGCTACCCCCGTCCCACTGCTACCCCCCGTCCCACTGCTCCCCCCGTCCCACTGCTAGCCCCCGTCCCACTGCTCCCCCCGTCCCACTGCTACCCCCCGTCCACTGCTACCTCCCGTCCCACTGCTACCCCCGTCCCACTGCTACCCCCCGTCCCACTGCTACCCCCGTCCCACTGCTACCCCCCGTCACACTGCTACCTCCCGTCCCACTGCTACCCCCCGTCCCACTGCTACCCCCGTCCACTGCTACCTCCCGTCCCACTGCTACCCCCCGTCCCACTGCTACCCCCCGTCCCACTGCTACCCCCCGTCCCACTGCTCCCCCCGTCCCACTGCTAGCCCCCGTCCCACTGCTCCCCCCGTCCCACTGCTAGCCCCCGTCCCACTGCTCCCCCGTCCCACTGCTCCCCCGTCCACTGCTACCTCCCGTCCCACTGCTACCCCCCGTCCCACTGCTCCCCCCGTCCCACTGCTACCCCCCGTCCCACTGCTCCCCCGTCCCACTGCTAGCCCCCCGTCCCACTGCTCCCCCCGTCCCACTGCTACCCCCCGTCCACTGCTACCTCCCGTCCCACTGCTACCCCCCGTCCCACTGCTACCCCCCGTCCCACTGCTACCCCCCGTCCCACTGCTCCCCCCGTCCCACTGCTAGCCCCCGTCCACTGCTCCCCCGTCCCACTGCTACCCCCCGTCCACTGCTACCTCCCGTCCCACTGCTACCTCCCGTCCCACTGCTACCCCCCGTCCCACTGCTACCCCCCGTCCCACTGCTACCCCCCGTCCCACTGCTACCCCCCGTCCCACTGCTACCCCCGTCCCACTGCTACCCCCCCGTCCCACTGCTACCCCCGTCCACTGCTACCCCCCGTCCCACTGCTACCCCCGTCCCACTGCTACCCCCGTCCCACTGCTACCCCCCGTCCACTGCTACCTCCCGTCCCACTGCTACCCCCCGTCCCACTGCTACCCCCGTCCCACTGCTCACCTCCCCCGTCCCACTGCTACCCCCCCGTCCCACTGCTACCCCGTCCCACTGCTACCCCCCGCTCCCCCCGTCCCACTGCTACCCCCCGTCCCACTGCTACCCCCCGTCCACTGCTACCCCCGTCCCACTGCTACCCCTCGTCCACTGCTACCCCCCGTCCCACTGCTACCCCTCGTCCCACTGCTACCCCCGTCCCGTCCCCGTCTGCTACCCTCCGTCCACTGCTACCCCCTCGTCCCACTGCTACCCCCCGTCCCACTGCTACCCCTCGTCCACTGCTACCCCCCGTCCCACTGCTACCCCTCGTCCCACTGCTACCCCCCGTCCCACTGCTACCCCTCGTCCCACTGCTACCCCCCGTCCCACTGCTACCCCTCGTCCCACTGCTACCCCCCGTCCCACTGCTACCCCCGTCCCACTGCTACCTCCCGTCCCACTGCTACCCCCGTCCCACTGCTCCCCCCGTCCCACTGCTACCCCTCCCACTGCTACCCCCCGTCCCACTGCTACCCCCCGTCCCACTGCTACCCCCCGTCCACTGCTACCTCCCGTCCCACTGCTACCCCCTCGTCCCACTGCTACCCCCCGTCCCACTGCTACCCCTCGTCCCACTGCTACCCCCCGTCCCACTGCTACCCCCTCGTCCCACTGCTACCCCCCGTCCCACTGCTACCCCTCGTCCCACTGCTACCCCCCGTCCCACTGCTACCCCTCGTCCCACTGCTACCCCCCGTCCCACTGCTACCCCCCGTCCCACTGCTACCCTCCGTCCCACTGCTACCCCCCGTCCCACTGCTCCCCCCGTCCCACTGCTACCCCTCCCACTGCTACCCCCCGTCCCACTGCTACCCCCCGTCCCACTGCTACCCCCCGTCCACTGCTACCTCCCGTCCCACTGCTACCCCCCGTCCCACTGCTACCTCCCGTCCCACTGCTCCCCCCGTCCCACTGCTACCCCCCGTCCACTGCTACCCCCCGTCCCACTGCTCCCCCCGTCCCACTGCTACCCCCTCCCACTGCTACCCCCCGTCCCACTGCTACCCCCCCGTCCCACTGCTACCCCCCGTCCACTGCTACCTCCCGTCCCACTGCTACCCCTCGTCCCACTGCTACCCCCCGTCCCACTGCTACCCCTCGTCCCACTGCTACCCCCCGTCCCACTGCTCCCCCCGTCCCACTGCTACCCCCCGTCCCACTGCTACCTCCCGTCCCACTGCTACCCCTCGTCCCACTGCTACCCCCCGTCCACTGCCCCCCCCCGTCCCACTGCTACCCCTCGTCCCACTGCTACCCCCCGTCCCACTGCTACCCCCCGTCCACTGCTACCTCCCGTCCCACTGCTACCCCTCGTCCCACTGCTACCCCTCGTCCCACTGCTACCCCCCGTCCACTGCTACCCCCCGTCCCACTGCTACCTCCCGTCCCACTGCTACCCCTCGTCCCACTGCTACCCCCCGTCCACTGCTACCCCCCGTCCCACTGCTACCCCTCGTCCCACTGCTACCCCCCGTCCCACTGCTACCCCCCGTCCACTGCTACCTCCCGTCCCACTGCTACCCCTCGTCCCACTGCTACCCCTCGTCCCACTGCTACCCCCCGTCCACTGCTACCCCCCGTCCCACTGCTACCTCCCGTCCCACTGCTCCCCCTCGTCCCACTGCTACCCCCCGTCCCACTGCTACCCCCCGTCCCACTGCTACCTCCCGTCCCACTGCTCCCCCCGTCCCACTGCTACCCCCCGTCCACTGCTACCCCCGTCCCACTGCTCCCCCCGTCCCACTGCTACCCCTCCCACTGCTACCCCCCGTCCCACTGCTACCCCCCCGTCCCACTGCTACCCCCCGTCCACTGCTACCTCCCGTCCCACTGCTACCCCTCGTCCCACTGCTACCCCCCGTCCCACTGCTACCCCCCGTCCCACTGCTACCTCCCGTCCCACTGCTACCCCTCGTCCCACTGCTACCCCCCGTCCCACTGCTACCCCCCGTCCACTGCTACCTCCCGTCCCACTGCTCCCCCCGTCCCACTGCTACCCCCCGTCCACTGCTACCCCCCGTCCCACTGCTACCCCCCGTCCCACTGCTACCCCCCGTCCCACTGCTACCCCCCGTCCCACTGCTACCCCCCGTCCCACTGCTACCCCCCGTCCCACTGCTACCCCCCCGTCCCACTGCTACCCCCGTCCCACTGCTACCTCCCGTCCCACTGCTACCCCCGTCCCACTGCTACCCCCGTCCACTGCTACCCCCGTCCACTGCTACCTCCCGTCCCACTGCTACCCCCCGTCCCACTGCTAACCCCCCGTCCCACTGCTAGCCCCCGTCCCACTGCTCCCCCCGTCCCACTGCTAGCCCCCGTCCCACTGCTCCCCCCGTCCCACTGCTACCCCCCGTCCCACTGCTACCCCCGTCCCACTGCTCCCCCGTCCCACTGCTACCCCCGTCCCACTGCTACCCCCCGTCCCACTGCTCCCCCCGTCCCACTGCTAGCCCCCGTCCCACTGCTCCCCCGTCCCACTGCTACCCCCCGTCCACTGCTACCTCCCGTCCCACTGCTACCCCCCGTCCCACTGCTACCCCCCGTCCCACTGCTACCCCCCGTCCCACTGCTCCCCCCGTCCCACTGCTAGCCCCCGTCCCACTGCTCCCCCCGTCCCACTGCTACCCCCCGTCCACTGCTACCTCCCGTCCCACTGCTACCCCCCGTCCCACTGCTACCTCCCGTCCCACTGCTACCCCCCGTCCCACTGCTACCCCCGTCCCACTGCTACCCCCCGTCCACTGCTACCTCCCGTCCCACTGCTACCCCCCGTCCACTGCTACCCCCCGTCCCACTGCTACCCCCGTCCCACTGCTACCCCCCGTCCACTGCTACCTCCCGTCCCACTGCTACCCCCCGTCCCACTGCTACCCCCCGTCCCACTGCTACCCCCCGTCCCACTGCTACCCCCCGTCCCACTGCTAGCCCCCGTCCCACTGCTCCCCCGTCCCACTGCTAGCCCCCGTCCCACTGCTCCCCCCGTCCCACTGCTACCCCCCGTCCCACTGCTACCCCCGTCCCACTGCTCCCCCCGTCCCACTGCTACCCCCCGTCCCACTGCTACCCCCCTTCCCACTGCGTCCCCCGCGTCCCACTGCTAGCCCCCGTCCCACTGCTCCCCCCGTCCCACTGCTACCCCCCGTCCACTGCTACCTCCC
>CAXHSH010000247.1:0-31233 GCA_964019135.1 Arenicola marina
AAAAAAAAAAAAAGAAAAGAAAAAAAAATCGGGCCGTTCTCTTCCAATTCCTAACGGTCTATTTGAATCGATCATCATTAGCGAGGTCACGTTTTGCTTCTAAAGGTCCCATACGGACGCCGTTTTCCCGGTGCTCTCGTTCCCTACATGGGCTGAACATGTGGGGGACGACAACTATAGCCCCAGCTCCCTTTACCATGCTTACGTGCTATTTCGCGTCGCTCACCCCCCCCCCCCCACTTCCTGATCTCCCCACCCCTTCTTCCTATGAAATGTTTTATTTTGCAATCACAGGTGTATTGGCCTCACGGGAGCCACCAGCCCTTGAGTGAAACTGCTTTCTTGTCTTATGGCCGCAGAGGCCGGTTGGAATGGAATCTCTGGCCATTGCACGGTACACCTTCGGCGGTGTTTCCACCGCCCCCCCCCCACCCCCGCCCTGCCCTGCCCTGCCACCCCCCCCCCTTCCCCCAGCGCGCCCAAGTCGCCCATATGTCCTGTTTTCCGATGTGCGACAGCGTTAAGATGGCCGCACAAATCCACATCAACGGCCGACAAAACATATATACGAAGCTGGGTCATTGCAATTGTGATGTAAAAAACGTATTCTCCAGGGTATTTATTGTATTTACTCCTCACAATTAACTGACAATCACTGGTCTCGCCAGCATCAAATGAAAATGTATGAATGGGGGAAAACGCTCACCCAAGTGAAGCCGGGTAATTTGAGGCGGGACTGCTAAGGTAGCGCCCACGGTATGGAAGACCAAAATGGCTATTTAACCTGCGGCATCAACCAACCCATGGCATCAGCCAACACATGGCTTCAAACAACCCGTGGCATAAACCAACCCGTGGCATCAACCAAACCGTGGCATCAACCAACCTGTGGCATCAACCAACCCGTGGCATCAACCAAAACATGGCATAAACCGACCTGTGGCATCAACCAACCCGTGGCATCAACCTACCCGTGGCATCAACCAGCCCGTGGCATCAACCAACCCGTGGCATCAACCAACTCATGGCATCAACTAACCAATGGCATCAACTAACTCATGGCATAAACCAACCCGTGACATCAACCAACCCGTGGCATCAACTAACTCGTGACATCAACCAACCCGTGACATCAACCAACCCGTGGCATCAACCAACCCGTGGCATCAACCAACACATGGCATCAACCAACCCGTGGCATCAACCAACCCGTGGCATCAGTCAACACATGGTATCAATCAACCCGTGGCATCAACTAACTCGTGACATCAACCAACCCGTAGCATCAACCAACCCGGGGCACCAACCAACCTGCGGCATCAACCAGCCCGTGGCCTCAACCAACCCATGGCATCAACCGACCCGTGGCATCAACCAACCTGTGGCATCAACCAACACGTGGCATCAACCAACCTGCGGCATCAACCAAACCGTGGCATCAACCAACCTGTGGCATCAACCAACCTGTGGCATCAACCAACCTGTGGCATCAACCAACCCGTAGCATCAACCAACCCGGGGCATCAACTAACCTGCGGCATCAACCAGCCCGTGGCATGAACCAACCCATGGCATCAACCGACCCGTGGCATCAACCAACCTGTGGCATCAACCAACACGTGGCATCAACCAACCTGCGGCATCAACCAAACCGTGGCATCAACCAACCTGTGGCATCAACCAACCTGTGGCATCAACCAACCTGTGGCATCAACCAACCCGTGGCATTAACCAACCCGTGGCATCAACCAACCTGCAGTATCAACCAGCCCGTGGCATGAACCAACCCATGGCATCAACCGACCCGTGACATCAACCAACCTGTAGCATCAACTAACTCGTGACATCAACCAACCCGTGACATCAACCAACCCGTGGCATCAACCAACCCGTGGCATCAACCTACACATGGCATCAACCAACCCGTGGCATCAACCAACCCGTGGCATCAGTCAACACATGGTATCAATCAACCCGTGGCATCAACTAACTCGTGACATCAACCAACCCGTAGCATCAACCAACCCGGGGCACCAACCAACCTGCGGCATCAACCAGCCCGTGGCCTAAACCAACCCGTGGCATCAACTAACCTGCGGCATCAACCAGCCCGTGGCATGAACCAACCCATGGCATCAACCGACCCGTGGCATCAACCAACCTGTGGCATCAACCAACACGTGGCATCAACCAGCCTGCGGCATCAACCAACCCGTGGCATCAACCAACCTGTGGCATCAACCAACATGTGGCATCAACCAACCCGTGGCATCAACCAACCCGTGGCATCAACCAACCTGCAGTATCAACCAGCCCGTGGCATGAACCAACCCATGGCATCAACCGACCCGTGACATCAACCAACCTGTAGCATCAACCAACCCGTAGCATCAACCAACCTGCGGCATCAACCAACCCGTGGCATAAACCAACCCGTGGCATCAACCAACCTGTGGCATCAACCAACCCGTGGCATCAACCAAAATATGGTATAAACCGACCTATGGCATCAACCTACATATGGCATCAACCAACCCGCGACATCAACCAACCCGTAGCATCAACTAGCCCGTGGCATCAACCACCTCACGGCATCAACCAACCTATGGCATCCATCAGCCCGTGACAGCAACCAACCCGTCGTATCAACTAACCCGTATCATCAGCCAGCCCGTGGCATCAACCAAACTGAGGCATCAACCAACCCGTGCCAACAACCAACTCATGGCATCAACCAAAACGTGGCATCCACCAACCTGTGGCATCAACCAACCCGTGGCATCAACTAACCCGTGGCATCAACCAACCCGGGGCATCAGCCAACACATGGCATCAACTAACCCGTGGCATCAACTAACCCGTGGCATCAACGAACCCATGGCATCAGCCAACACATGGCTTCAAACAACCCGTGGCATAAACCAACCCGTGGCATCAACCAAACCGTGGCATCAACCAACCTGTGGCATCAACCAACCCGTGGCATCAACCAAAACATGGCATAAACCGACCTGTGGCATCAACCAACCCGTGGCATCAACCTACCCGTGGCATCAACCAGCCCGTGGCATCAACCAACCCGTGGCATCAACCAACTCATGGCATCAACTAACCAATGGCATCAACTAACTCATGGCATAAACCAACCCGTGACATCAACCAACCCGTGGCATCAACTAACTCGTGACATCAACCAACCCGTGACATCAACCAACCCGTGGCATCAACCAACCCGTGGCATCAACCAACACATGGCATCAACCAACCCGTGGCATCAACCAACCCGTGGCATCAGTCAACACATGGTATCAATCAACCCGTGGCATCAACTAACTCGTGACATCAACCAACCCGTAGCATCAACCAACCCGGGGCACCAACCAACCTGCGGCATCAACCAGCCCGTGGCCTCAACCAACCCATGGCATCAACCGACCCGTGGCATCAACCAACCTGTGGCATCAACCAACACGTGGCATCAACCAACCTGCGGCATCAACCAAACCGTGGCATCAACCAACCTGTGGCATCAACCAACCTGTGGCATCAACCAACCTGTGGCATCAACCAACCCGTAGCATCAACCAACCCGGGGCATCAACTAACCTGCGGCATCAACCAGCCCGTGGCATGAACCAACCCATGGCATCAACCGACCCGTGGCATCAACCAACCTGTGGCATCAACCAACACGTGGCATCAACCAACCTGCGGCATCAACCAAACCGTGGCATCAACCAACCTGTGGCATCAACCAACCTGTGGCATCAACCAACCTGTGGCATCAACCAACCCGTGGCATTAACCAACCCGTGGCATCAACCAACCTGCAGTATCAACCAGCCCGTGGCATGAACCAACCCATGGCATCAACCGACCCGTGACATCAACCAACCTGTAGCATCAACTAACTCGTGACATCAACCAACCCGTGACATCAACCAACCCGTGGCATCAACCAACCCGTGGCATCAACCTACACATGGCATCAACCAACCCGTGGCATCAACCAACCCGTGGCATCAGTCAACACATGGTATCAATCAACCCGTGGCATCAACTAACTCGTGACATCAACCAACCCGTAGCATCAACCAACCCGGGGCACCAACCAACCTGCGGCATCAACCAGCCCGTGGCCTAAACCAACCCGTGGCATCAACTAACCTGCGGCATCAACCAGCCCGTGGCATGAACCAACCCATGGCATCAACCGACCCGTGGCATCAACCAACCTGTGGCATCAACCAACACGTGGCATCAACCAGCCTGCGGCATCAACCAACCCGTGGCATCAACCAACCTGTGGCATCAACCAACATGTGGCATCAACCAACCCGTGGCATCAACCAACCCGTGGCATCAACCAACCTGCAGTATCAACCAGCCCGTGGCATGAACCAACCCATGGCATCAACCGACCCGTGACATCAACCAACCTGTAGCATCAACCAACCCGTAGCATCAACCAACCTGCGGCATCAACCAACCCGTGGCATAAACCAACCCGTGGCATCAACCAACCTGTGGCATCAACCAACCCGTGGCATCAACCAAAATATGGTATAAACCGACCTATGGCATCAACCTACATATGGCATCAACCAACCCGCGACATCAACCAACCCGTGGCATCAACTAGCCCGTGGCATCAACCAACTCACGGCATCAACCAACCTATGGCATCCATCAGCCCGTGACAGCAACCAACCCGTCGTATCAACTAACCCGTATCATCAGCCAGCCCGTGGCATCAACCAAACTGAGGCATCAACCAACCCGTGCCAACAACCAACTCATGGCATCAACCAAAACGTGGCATCCACCAACCTGTGGCATCAACCAACCCGTGGCATCAACTAACCCGTGGCATCAACCAACCCGGGGCATCAGCCAACACATGGCATCAACTAACCCGTGGCATCAACTAACCCGTGGCATCAACGAACCCATGGCATCAGCCAACACATGGCTTCAAACAACCCGTGGCATAAACCAACCCGTGGCATCAACCAAACCGTGGCATCAACCAACCTGTGGCATCAACCAACCCGTGGCATCAACCAAAACATGGCATAAACCGACCTGTGGCATCAACCAACCCGTGGCATCAACCTACCCGTGGCATCAACCAGCCCGTGGCATCAACCAACCCGTGGCATCAACCAACTCATGGCATCAACTAACCAATGGCATCAACTAACTCATGGCATAAACCAACCCGTGACATCAACCAACCCGTGGCATCAACTAACTCGTGACATCAACCAACCCGTGACATCAACCAACCCGTGGCATCAACCAACCCGTGGCATCAACCAACACATGGCAGCAACCAACCCGTGGCATCAACCAACCCGTGGCATCAGTCAACACATGGTATCAATCAACCCGTGGCATCAACTAACTCGTGACATCAACCAACCCGTAGCATCAACCAACCCGGGGCACCAACCAACCTGCGGCATCAACCAGCCCGTGGCCTCAACCAACCCATGGCATCAACCGACCCGTGGCATCAACCAACCTGTGGCATCAACCAACACGTGGCATCAACCAACCTGCGGCATCAACCAAACCGTGGCATCAACCAACCTGTGGCATCAACCAACCTGTGGCATCAACCAACCTGTGGCATCAACCAACCCGTAGCATCAACCAACCCGGGGCATCAACTAACCTGCGGCATCAACCAGCCCGTGGCATGAACCAACCCATGGCATCAACCGACCCGTGGCATCAACCAACCTGTGGCATCAACCAACACGTGGCATCAACCAACCTGCGGCATCAACCAAACCGTGGCATCAACCAACCTGTGGCATCAACCAACCTGTGGCATCAACCGACCCGTGGCATCAACCAACCTGTGGCATCAACCAACACGTGGCATCAACCAACCTGCGGCATCAACCAAACCGTGGCATCAACCAACCTGTGGCATCAACCAACCTGTGGCATCAACCAACCTGTGGCATCAACCAACCCGTAGCATCAACCAACCCGGGGCATCAACCAACCTGCAGTATCAACCAGCCCGTGGCATGAACCAACCCATGGCATCAACCGACCCGTGACATCAACCAACCTGTGGCATCAACTAACTCGTGACATCAACCAACCCGTGACATCAACCAACCCGTGGCATCAACCAACCCGTGGCATCAACCTACACATGGCATCAACCAACCCGTGGCATCAACCAACCCGTGGCATCAGTCAACACATGGTATCAATCAACCCGTGGCATCAACTAACTCGTGACATCAACCAACCCGTAGCATCAACCAACCCGGGGCACCAACCAACCTGCGGCATCAACCAGCCCGTGGCCTAAACCAACCCGTGGCATCAACTAACCTGCGGCATCAACCAGCCCGTGGCATGAACCAACCCATGGCATCAACCGTGGCATCAACCAACCTGTGGCATCAACCAACACGTGGCATCAACCAGCCTGCGGCATCAACCAACCCGTGGCATCAACCAGCCTGTGGCATCAACCAACATGTGGCATCAACCAACCCGTGGCATCAACCAACCCGTGGCATCAACCAACCTGCAGTATCAACCAGCCCGTGGCATGAACCAACCCATGGCATCAACCGACCCGTGACATCAACCAACCTGTAGCATCAACCAACCCGTAGCATCAACCAACCTGCGGCATCAACCAACCCGTGGCATAAACCAACCCGTGGCATCAACCAACCTGTGGCATCAACCAACCCGTGGCATCAACCAAAATATGGTATAAACCGACCTATGGCATCAACCTACATATGGCATCAACCAACCCGCGACATCAACCAACCCGTGGCATCAACCAGCCCGTGGCATCAACCAACTCACGGCATCAACCAACCTATGGCATCCATCAGCCCGTGACAGCAACCAACCCGTCGTATCAACTAACCCGTATCATCAGCCAGCCCGTGGCATCAACCAAACTGAGGCATCAACCAACCCGTGCCAACAACCAACTCATGGCATCAACCAAAACGTGGCATCCACCAACCTGTGGCATCAACCAACCCGTGGCATCAACTAACCCGTGGCATCAACCAACCCGGGGCATCAGCCAACACATGGCATCAACTAACCCGTGGCATCAACTAACCCGTGGCATCAACTAACCCGTGGCATCAACGAACCCATGGCATCAGCCAACACATGGCTTCAAACAACCCGTGGCATAAACCAACCCGTGGCATCAACCAAACCGTGGCATCAACCAACCTGTGGCATCAACCAACCCGTGGCATCAACCAAAACATGGCATAAACCGACCTGTGGCATCAACCAACCCGTGGCATCAACCTACCCGTGGCATCAACCAGCCCGTGGCATCAACCAACCCGTGGCATCAACCAACTCATGGCATCAACTAACCAATGGCATCAACTAACTCATGGCATAAACCAACCCGTGACATCAACCAACCCGTGGCATCAACTAACTCGTGACATCAACCAACCCGTGACATCAACCAACCCGTGGCATCAACCAACCCGTGGCATCAACCAACACATGGCATCAACCAACCCGTGGCATCAACCAACCCGTGGCATCAGTCAACACATGGTATCAATCAACCCGTGGCATCAACTAACTCGTGACATCAACCAACCCGTAGCATCAACCAACCCGGGGCACCAACCAACCTGCGGCATCAACCAGCCCGTGGCCTCAACCAACCCATGGCATCAACCGACCCGTGGCATCAACCAACCTGTGGCATCAACCAACACGTGGCATCAACCAACCTGCGGCATCAACCAAACCGTGGCATCAACCAACCTGTGGCATCAACCAACCTGTGGCATCAACCAACCTGTGGCATCAACCAACCCGTAGCATCAACCAACCCGGGGCATCAACTAACCTGCGGCATCAACCAGCCCGTGGCATGAACCAACCCATGGCATCAACCGACCCGTGGCATCAACCAACCTGTGGCATCAACCAACACGTGGCATCAACCAACCTGCGGCATCAACCAAACCGTGGCATCAACCAACCTGTGGCATCAACCAACCTGTGGCATCAACCAACCTGTGGCATCAACCAACCCGTGGCATTGACCAACCCGTGGCATCAACCAACCTGCAGTATCAACCAGCCCGTGGCATGAACCAACCCATGGCATCAACCGACCCGTGACATCAACCAACCTGTAGCATCAACTAACTCGTGACATCAACCAACCCGTGACATCAACCAACCCGTGGCATCAACCAACCCGTGGCATCAACCTACACATGGCATCAACCAACCCGTGGCATCAACCAACCCGTGGCATCAGTCAACACATGGTATCAATCAACCCGTGGCATCAACTAACTCGTGACATCAACCAACCCGTAGCATCAACCAACCCGGGGCACCAACCAACCTGCGGCATCAACCAGCCCGTGGCCTAAACCAACCCGTGGCATCAACTAACCTGCGGCATCAACCAGCCCGTGGCATGAACCAACCCATGGCATCAACCGACCCGTGGCATCAACCAACCTGTGGCATCAACCAACACGTGGCATCAACCAGCCTGCGGCATCAACCAAACCGTGGCATCAACCAACCTGTGGCATCAACCAACATGTGGCATCAACCAACCCGTGGCATCAACCAACCCGTGGCATCAACCAACCTGCAGTATCAACCAGCCCGTGGCATGAACCAACCCATGGCATCAACCGACCCGTGACATCAACCAACCTGTAGCATCAACCAACCCGTAGCATCAACCAACCTGCGGCATCAACCAACCCGTGGCATAAACCAACCCGTGGCATCAACCAACCTGTGGCATCAACCAACCCGTGGCATCAACCAAAATATGGTATAAACCGACCTATGGCATCAACCTACATATGGCATCAACCAACCCGCGACATCAACCAACCCGTGGCATCAACCAGCCCGTGGCATCAACCAACTCACGGCATCAACCAACCTATGGCATCCATCAGCCCGTGACAGCAACCAACCCGTCGTATCAACTAACCCGTATCATCAGCCAGCCCGTGGCATCAACCAAACTGAGGCATCAACCAACCCGTGCCAACAACCAACTCATGGCATCAACCAAAACGTGGCATCCACCAACCTGTGGCATCAACCAACCCGTGGCATCAACTAACCCGTGGCATCAACCAACCCGGGGCATCAGCCAACACATGGCATCAACTAACCCGTGGCATCAACTAACCCGTGGCATCAACGAACCCATGGCATCAGCCAACCCGTGGCATCAACCAACCAATGGCATCAACTAACTCATGGCATCAACCAGCCCGTGGCATCAACTAACTCGTGACATCAACCAACCCGTGGCATCAACCAACCTGCGGCATCAACTAGCCCGTGGCATCAACCAACCCATGGCATCAACCGACCCATGGCATCAAGCAACCAGTTACATCAAGCAACCAGTGACATCAACCAACCAGTGACATCAACCAATCCGTGGCATCAACCAACCCATGGCATCAACTAACCCATGGCATGAACCAACACGTGGCATCAATCAACCAGTGACATCAAGCAACCCATGGCATCAACGAACTCATGGCATAAACCAACTCATGGCATCAACCAACTCATGGCATAAACCAACCCGTGGCATCAACTAACTCGTGACATCAACCAACCCGTGGCATCAACCAACCTGCGGAATCAACCAACTCATGGCATAAACCAACCCGTGGCATCCACCTACCCGTGGCATCAACCAACCCATGGCATCAACCAACCCGTGGCATCAACCAACCCATGACATCAACCAACCTGTAATATCAACCAACCCGTGGCATCAACCAACCTGTGAAAGGAATGGTAGGTATGGTAGGAATGGCATAAATGGCAGGAATAGCATAAATGGCAGGAATGGCATAAATGGCAGGAATGGCAGGGATGGCATAAATGGCATAAATAGCAAGAAGGGTATAATGACAGATTTGGCATTAATGACAGGAATGGCATAAATGACAGGAACGATAGGTATAGGGGGAATCGTAGAAATGGTATCGAAGTGTGCAACTGATAGGACCGGTGTTTTGGCCTTTGCACCGTCAGGTTGGTTGGGCGATCATTCAGCCATGGTGAGTGCATCCTGTCGCGCCGGGGAGAAAGCACCCCCTGTAGACCACTTCCAGACGACGTGGGACGTAGCTTATTCCTCAGGCCACCCGTTTGCTCGAGCGAGCGCTTGCACTCTGCGAGAAACAGGTGGTTTGTTCCCCTCCCCTTCAACCCACACCACCACCACCACCCATTTCTACCTTATATCATCAACCGGAACCTTCCCTCCTCCGCCTCCAACTCGCTCCCGCTTCCCCCCCAACCTACCCACCCCCCCCCCCCCAAAAAAAAGGACTCGCGGAAGAGAGGTCAATATTTCATGGGCTTCCTGCCAACGAGGTCATAACCCAAGTAAGTTGCGAGTGGCAGTGTTTTTCTTCCCTTGCGTTTGGCCTTTTACCTTACTGGTGGCCTGCCAGGTGGAATTGGAGAGTGTATGACCGCGTAGGAAAGGAAGGGTGGGTGGGTCCGGTAATGGGGGTGGGAGGGTGGCGGTGGGGTGTGCGGGTGCATGTGTGGGGGGGGGGGGTGCGATAAGACCAGAATTTTCTGAGTATGATATAGTAAAAGCCCGACCTTGGTTTGAGAAGGTCGGGTGGGTTGGGGAGGTGGGGGAGGGGGAGGGGAGAGGTGGGGGAGAGGGGGGGGGGGGAGGTCGGCAGTCAATCTGGTCGTAAATCTGGCATTAGGGTCGATGGACGAACTATTATTATGGCCATAAATATAATGATCGGGTTGAGGTGACGTCGCTATATAGGTTGCTCTAGTTGATGGGAGAATATGTAGAGTTGAGCGACTACTGTCGTCAACCTGCATGAGTGGTGGGGGAGGGGGGGGGGAGATGCCAAAGCTGTAGCTTTTTGGGATTGACTGACCGGAGGTGACGTACACCTGATGGTAAAGATAGAGCCGTAATGATATGGGATTCTGATCACACTTCCTGTGTCCTGGTTATTTCAAATCATGATGATTTCCTATCTTGGTTATTATCTTGGTTATAATGGCTATTTAAAATTATTTAATTATTTATGGCCTGGTCATTTCACATGCTGATTATTTAAGAAACTAATTATTCAGATCCTGATTATTTCAGATCCTGAAAATTTCAGATCCTGATTATTTCAGATCCTGATTATTTCAGATCCTGATTATTTCAGATCCTGATTATTTCAGATCCTGATTATTTCAGATCCTGATTAATTCAGATCCTGATTATTTCCTACCCTGATTATATCCTATCCTGATTATTTCTGATCCTGATTTTGTTCCGATGTTGATTATCTCAAATCTTCATAATCATATCCTGATGACATCGGATTAAGCTTAATTTGGCAGGACCATGAAGCTCCTTCAAGACGATACTCCCTCAAGACATCAAGTTCAGGCGCCAACAAAGAAGACGACAGGCAGAACGCCTTACGTTGGGCCTTTGACAAATGGATGGATTGGACTTTGATGACACATTTATCGGCCAGATGATCACTTTGCTCTGAGTGTAGTGACTGTAAAGCCGCCTTACATAAGGACCCTGTCAGCTCAGCCCCCTCCTCCTTCTACACGACCCTCCTCCCCTCTCCCCCACACCCCGTCATGCTTAACTTAATGGTTGATGGACTGTTCAATCCTGGCCAGGAGTTAGTGGAGCGGCCCACAGCCTGTCACGGCCCCCGCCGCAGACCTACCCCACCCCCCACCCCTTACCGCGACACCCTTACCGCGGCACCACCCCACCCCCTCCACCTAGGCACCCTAGCCCCACCCCCTACCGCGGCACCACCCCACCCCCTCCACCGAGGCACCCCAGCCTTACCCCCTACCGCGGCATCACCTCACCCCCTCCACCGAGGCACCCCAGCCTTACCGAGGCGCCTCACTACCCCAACCAATGCACCCCACCCCAACCAATGCACCCCACTTCACCAGGGCACGACACACCCATTAATATCAGCGCTCGCCCCCCCCCCATCCTCCGATACTCCCACCCTCACCAGAGCAACTGCACCCCCACCATGGCGCACATTACACCCATTATCACCCACACCCCCATCAATATACCCACTCTCAACAATGCACACCCTCACCAATACACCCACCCCCACCCCCAACCCCACCCAATCAATTTACCCACCCCACCAATACACCAACCTAACCCCCACCAATACGCCCACCCCCACCCCAATCAATATACCCACCCTATCAATACACTCACCCCCACCAATACACTCACCTTCACCAATACACCCACCGACACCTCAGTCAATATACCCACCCTACCAATACACTCACCTCACTCCACCAATACATCCACCCCACCCCACCAATACACTAACCCCCACCAATACACTCACCCCCACCAATACACTCACCTTCACCAATACACCCACCGGCACCTCAGTCCATATACCCACCCTACCAATACACTCACCTCACTCCACCAATACATCCACCCCACCCCACCAATACACTCACCCCCATCAATACACTCACCCTCACCAATACACCCACCCCAACCAATACACTCACCCCCACCAATACAACCCCCACCCCCAAGGCGTCCCACACTTATCCATACTACCCCCCACTAACCCCCCTTCGTTCCACCCAGGCACCCACACCCATGACACTGGCCCTTCTCCTAAGCTTCTTACTTTTTCCTACCCCAACTAGTTTTTTATTCATTTCCTCCTTGACCTTGGTTCCTCCCTGCTTCCTCTAGTGTCGGTGCTGACTGGCGCAGGAACCGGAAGTACCTACCGCTGGAATACATGGGATGCTGCACTTGTGACACCAGCGGGGGGGGGGGGAGCACGACGAGAACGGGGTCAATCAATGCATCGCTCCTCAGATCTATATATATGTATATATAAATATCCTTTCCTCAGCTGTTTAAATATAGAACGATATTTATAACAAAAGTAGATACAGTGGGTGTTATGGACCGTAAGCCATTGCCTTATCAGGCGGGCGGAGGGGACGGGTGGGGGGGGGGGTACAGGCAGTACGACCCCCCCACTTCTTGGTTTATTGAAGCACTGTTATTTAGTGGGCCCTCCACCCCCACCCACTCAGTCACCCTCCCCACACACACTCAGTTACCCCCCCTTGTGGAGGGACTACTCCACCCGGTCGTCAGTATTTCAAGCTATCTTCTTCCACCCACCACCGCTTCACCTCGGTCATCAGGTTTTGAATCTCTCAGTTATAAAACGAAATATAAAACGATAAAGTGACTTCCTGGCCACGGAAGGTGAAATGGGAGGGTTGGGAGGGGGAGGGGTGGGATTGTGAACCGTTGTCTACAGTCCGTATGGTACTTATAACTAGTCCTCCTCTCCCTCCTCACTTCTTCGTAAAGAGTAGGGGGTTACCCCCCGAGGACATGGCTCCACTCTCCCTTCCTTATCCCATTGACGCGATATGACCAACAGTGGTTAAAGCGTACTGAATAACCAACCAACCTCTCCCCACTCAGTGAGTCACTGTTTAAGGGGCATTGCCTTTCGATGGTCTGTCACCACGAAAATCATCGCCTATGTAAATTGTCAGCGGTACAGCTCCACTACGTCACATGTGGTGGGTGCTACAGATTTATGTGCCACACACTCACCCCACTCCACTTAACCCCTCTCCCCTCTCTACCCCCCCCCCTTTATCCCCTCTACCCCCCCCCCCCCTGTATCCCCTCCCCACCCCCTCCCTGAACCTCTAAACCCGGTTCCGGACGCAGAACGTCCCATATATTACCCACACATATTTAGTGTGATCCAGGACTAACCCCAAATTATATATCTTACAGAGACACACAAGCTGCTCTTTAGACAGGAAGTCATTTAATGCATGGAATAACAGTACATTCTTCTTCTTACCATCTGAGACTTGGGATTGTCTCACAAATAACTCAAATCATTTTTTTGCCTCGCCCACCCCACCCCCCCCCCCCCTCCCCCCACACTCCCATTGACGGGATCTTCTCTGTCTAGTCCAGGTTAGTCCATACGTGAGCACAAAGGTGGCTCGAAACGCCAATCCATCCTGCTATCTATCGGCTTATGTCATTAACGCACTATTCCTCTTAGCATCTGAGCCTTGGAATTGTCTCACAAATGACTCAACTAATTTTCTCCATCCTGCTACCTACTGGCTTATGTAGCAGAGGACAGATCGCAAGGGCATAGCAAGGTCATGTCGGTATGAATATATCACAGAGCGGCAATAACATCTTGCATGTGTTTCATCATGTGTGATAAATATACAAATGATCATATTTTTCCATGGCAGATTATCATATTGTATGTAGGCCTACCACCTAACATCTCTGAATACGCATTCATCAGTGGCATAGGGGGGCCGGGTTGGTGTAGTGGCTAACGCACTCGACCACCGACCAAGTCCCATGTTCGAATCTCAGTCCGGGCCCTGTAAATCTGCGGTATTTTCGTTGTTTTCAGTCGTTAATTAATCGTCGTCTTCATTGGCCCAGTTTACCCCTTTGTGCTCACAAAATCGGCCCAAAACACCGAACCATTTCATTTCATGTTGTGGGTTCATCACAAATAATCACATTTCTACCATTGCCAATTATGTAACAATACTGACGGGCGAGCAATAAAGCTGCTCATAGACATCCAAAGCAGAATGAGCGTGCTGTATTCAGGGCTCGGTGGTATAAGTTACGCTAACGAGCACTGAGATTCATTTCCTCAATGTGAAAGCAAGTTTTTCTCCTTCCATTCTACTTTTAATTCATTCTCCTTTCATTTGTACTTTGATGTCGCTTTCCTCTCATCTAACACGTGACTTGAAATGTACAACATGCGCCCAGACAATTGTGTCCTTCTAACTTGAGCAATGCAAACGAGTAAATAACACGTTGATTTAATCACTTGAATTTGTTTTACATTGCATAAGTTATAGCTGTTAAATCAAGGCTTATCTTTACCGGGGATAAAGGATACCTTTTTTCAGTGAAAAATGTAATTCATTTTGAAATTAGGTGCAGGTGTAAATACTCCCCCCCCCCCTGCCGCACACACACACACACACACACACACACACACACACACAATTTTGGTAGAGAACCCCACCCCACTTAACTGTGCTCGTTTTAGTGTAGGCATTCCCATTATGTTTTGTGTCGTGCTCAGAAAGACGGCAGTTAAAGCTCAAATCAATTAAACTCATAATATTGACGTCACTCTTTGTTGGGTTTTTTGTCTAGTCTTCGCTCGCGAACTCCCCGCCATTGTGAGTTGTTCGTGAGCACTGCACGTCGCTTCCTCGATACGTAGTATAAATAAAACAAACAATGACACCGGGTGAATTCGCTCAACCCATCCAATTATTCTTCATGACTCCACCGTCCACCACTTCCCGTCGTTCCTCTAATACAGAACGTCATCGTGTGCTCCAGCTCCACTACGTCACATGTGGTGGGTGCTACAGATTTATGTGCCACACACTCACCCCACTCCACTTAACCCCTCTCCCCTCTACCCCCCCCCCCCTTTATCCCCTCTACCCCCCCCCCTGTATCCCCTCCCCACCCCCTCCCTGAACCTCTAAACCCGGTTCCGGACGCAGAACGTCCCATATATTACCCACACATATTTAGTGTGATCCAGGACTAACCCCAAACTATATATCTTACAGAGACACACAAGCTGCTCTTTAGACAGGAAGTCATTTAATGCATGGAATAACAGTACATTCTTCTTCTTACCATCTGAGACTTGGGATTGTCTCACAAATAACTCAACCCATTTTTTTGCCTCGCCCACCCCCCCCCCCCCGTCCCTCCCCCCACACTCCCATTGACGGGATCTTCTCTGTCTAGTCCAGGTTTAGTCCATACGTGAGCACAAAGGTGGCTCGAAACGCCAATCCATCCTGCTATCTATCGGCTTATGTCATTAACCGCACTATTCCTCTTAGCATCTGAGCCTTGGATTGTCTCACAAATGACTCAACTCATTTTCTCCATCCTGTTACCTACTGGCTTATGTAGCAGAGGACAGATCGCAAGGGCATAGCAAGGTCATGTCGGTATGAATATATCACAGAGCGGCAATAACATCTTGCATGTGTTTTCATCATGTGTGATAAATATACAAATGATCATATTTTTCCATGGCAGATTATCATATTGTATGTAGGCCTACCACCTAACATCTCTGCATACGCATTCATCAGTGGCATAGGGGGGCCGGGTTGGTGTAGTGGAACGCACTCGACAACCGACCAAGTCCTATGTTCGAATCTGGGTCCGAGCCCCAGTAAATCTGCGGCATTTTCGTTGTTTTCAGTCGTTAATTAATCGTCGTCTTCATTGGCCCAGTTTACCCCTTTGTGCTCACAAAATCGGCCCAAAACACCGAATCATTTCATTTCATGATGTGATGTGGGGTTCATCACAAATAATCATATTTCTACCATTGCCAATTATGTAACAATACTGACGGGGGAGCAATAAGGCTGCTCATAGACATCCAAAGCAGAATGAGCGTGCTGTATTCAGGGCTCAGTGGTATAAGTTACGCTAACGAGCACTGAGATTCATTTGCTCAATGTGAAAGCAAGTTTTTCTCCTTCTATTCTACTTTGAATTCATTCTCCTTTCATTTGTACTTTGATGTCGCTTTCCTCTCATCTAACACGTGACTTGAAATGTACAACATGCGCCCAGACAATTGTGTCCTTCTAACTTGAGCAATGCAAACGAGTAAATAACACGTTGATTTAATCACTTGAATTTGTTTTACATTGCATAAGTTATAGCTGTTAAATCAAGGCTTATCTTTACCGGGGATAAAGGATACCTTTTTTCAGTGAAAAATGTAATTCATTTTGAAATTAGGTGCAGGTGTGAATACTCCCCCCCCACCACCCTGCCGCACACACACACACACACACACACACACAATTTTGGTAGAGAACTCCACCCCACTTAAATGTGCTCGTTTTAGGTGTAGGCATTCCCATTATGTTTTGTGTCGTGCTCAGGAAGACGGCAGTTAAAGCTCAAATCAATTAAACTCATAATATTGACGTCACTCTTTGTTTTGGTTGTTTTGTCTAGTCTTCGCTCGCGAACTCCCCGCCATTGTGAGTTGTTCGTGAGCACTGCACGTCGCTTCCTCGATACGTAGTATAAATAAAACAAACAATGACACCGGGTGAATTCGCTCAACCCATCCAATTATTCTTCATGACTCCACCGTCCACCACTTCCCGTCGTTCCTCTAATACAGAACGTCATCGTGTGCTGCCAGGAATGAATACAAAGCACTCGCTTTACCTGCATAATAACCTGATACGGCACATGGCAGTCTGTGATGGAATATGTATATGTCAACCTGCACCCGGCATCAACCGTCCATACATCGTCATGTAGAATATTTCTTACTTTGAGATATCTGGATTCTCAGTTTCGCGTTATTATCGTATCTAGGCTTATACATAAATGAAGCGGGAGTATCTCGCATTATATATGTATATATGTATTTCGATGCATTTGTTAGCGTTTGATGGGGGGAGGGGGGGGTATCGCGTTATTATCGTATATAAACTTATATATATGTTTATATATATATATATATATATATATATATATATATATATATTTCTATGCATTTGTTAGCGTTCTATGAGGGAAGGGAGTATCTCCCGTTATTATCGTATGTAGGCTTATATATATATAATAAATGAACTTATATATATGTTTATATATATATATATATATATATATTTCTATGCATTTGTTAGCGTTCTATGAGGGAAGGGAGTATCTCCCGTTATTATCGTATGTAGGCTTATATATATATAATATATATATGTAGATCTATATATTTCTATGCATTTTTGAGCGTTCGAGGTGAGGCATATATATTTGGGGAACCAAAAGCTGGATATTATGATTGGAAGTATCGAGTCTGGCAGAAACAATGTTGTGTGATTACGAGGCGCTATGAGCTTGGAGACCGTTGGGTTACCATGGGATCAGGGCTGCCTCCGAGGAGGGTACCGCCGGCGACTCCACATTGTCGCTGTCCCCCCCCCCCCACCTCTTCCCCCCACCCTTCCTCGCTTCCACAGTACTGAGCGGCAAGCAACGCCCGCCACCGCTTACTGCCCCCCCCCCACCTCCAACTTGGTCACCATGCGCCAACACGGATTGAGTAAGTGGCTTGGAGGGTAAGGGTGGGGTGGGGTGACAGGGAAGAGGGTCGGCGTGGGGGATGGTGAGAGGGAGGGGGGGAAGGGGTCAGACAGGGAGTCCCGGGAGACCTCGGCGCGTCCCTCACATGCCAACCTCTGACGCAAATGCCCAGTGTCTCTTAATTATAGTCAAAATGCCCTTTTTCGTGTACCTTCAACTTTCTTCATTAAAACTGGATCATCCAGGCAAGGAAGCGGTGAGGGGGGAGGGGGTCGTGGGGGCGTGAAGGGCTTGGGATGCGTAAGGTGGGGGCTGGACGAGGGGAGGACGGGTAGAGGACGGGGGAAGGGGTTGGGTATATAGGAGAATGGATGAGGTACAGGGAAACGGGTAGGCGGTGGAGGAGAATAAAGAAGCCGATTGAAGGGGTAGGAAGCAAGGTTGGGCGGGGCAGTGGTGTGTGTGTGGTGTTGGTGGGGGTGGGGGGGGGGGGTATACGTATTGGACGAGCTAGATGATCAAATTTTCCCAAGTTGGTGCTGCTCCTGTCTGTTGTGTCTGTGGTTGTGGTGGGAGTCGGCGAGGGGGGTGAGGTCGGGCGGGGTTGGGGGGTCGGGGTGTGGGGTGTGGGGTGGAGGTGAAGGTGGGGGTGGCGGTAGGGGTGGCGGTAGTGGCGGTGATGATGCAAGCTTCCAGATGAAGCAGCGGCATCCCCACATTCAATCCCGCCCCCTCACCCCCCCCCCCCAACCTTCCCATCTGTTCCGAACCCCATCCTCATCACTCCCTCTCGCGCTCCTCCTACCCTCCACCCACCGCCAGCGCCGGCCACAATGCCTAGAACAGAGGTCACGTTGTTAATGGGGTTGGCCGGGGTTGGTCGCCGGCTATGTCGGGGCACAATGGGGTTACCGCGGGGGTGAGACCCGTGCAGTCCAAGCTTGATTGCATCTAATATAACTTCGTTAGCGGACCAACAAAAACCTTGCAGTCGGCCAGAGGCTCATGCGTATATAGGCGTTGTTGTCTGCTTCTAGCATGGGGGGGGGGGGGTAGGGGGAGGGGGGGTGGGGGGGGGGGCGTGCGCCCTGCAGACATCATCATCCCGCGCTGCTATGGGTCATGCCCCCACCCCTTCACCCCTTGTTCCCATCCCTCCCTCATGCCCCTGTCATGTCCCTCATCTTCACATTCTCCATCATGCACCCCCTCCTCCACCACCCTCGCTGTCCGATGGCATTGCACTCATGCGCTAGTCAATTCCAATCCCAATTTATTACTTTTCAATTTATATTTCTGTGTCTATCTATATATCCTTCGCCCTTACACCATTTCCGTCCATACAGACGATCGCAGCTCCCTTGTCTATACCTACACACTTGATAACCCCTGTCATGTTACATCCGGGAACTTCGTTATTGTCACACCATGTCGTGTGTCGGAATGTCGGAGCCTCGTCTTCGTCGGTAATTCCTCTGTCATGGTATGATTCACGTTTTCATGTCTATGTTATATAATATCTATATATGTTTTTTGAAGTTATACAATGTTTAAATCATAAATTTAGTAATGTCAGATGAAATTTACTCCCTAAATTCAACGCCGCCTCAACTCACCTAAAAGCGTCAATTCAAGCCATGTTATTATGTCTGTCCAAATCATGTCATTATGTCTGTCCAAATCATGTCATTATGTCTGTCCAAACCATGTCATTATGTCTGTCCAAGCCATGTCATTATGTCTGTCCAAGCCATGTCATTATGTCTGTCCAAGCTATCTCATTAGGTCTGTCCAAGCCATGTCGTTATGTCTGTCCAAACCATGTCATTATGTATGTCCAAGCCATTTCATTATGTCTGTCCAAACCATTTCATTATGTCTGTCCAAGCCATGTTATTATGTCTGTCCAAACCATGTCATTATGTCTGTCCAAGCCATGTTATTGTGTCTGTCCAAGCCATGTCATTATGTCTGTCCAAGCCATGTCACTATGTCTGTCCAAGCCATGTCATTATGTCTGTCCAAGCCATGTCATTATGTTTGTCCAAGCCAGGTTATTGTGTCTGTCGAAGCCATGTCATTATGTTGGTCGAAGCCATGTCATTATGTCTGTCCAAGCTATGTCATTATGTCTGTCCAAGCCATGTCATTATGTCTGTCCAAGCCATGTTATTATGTCTGTCCAAACTATATTATTATGTCTGTCCAAACCATGTCATTATGTCTGTCCAAGCCAGGTCATTATGTCTGTCCAAGCCAGGTTATTGTGTCTGTCCAAGCCATGTTATTATGTCTGTCGAAGCCATGTCATTATGTATGTCCAAGCTATGTCGTTAGGTCTGTCGAAGCCATGTCGTTATATCTGTCAAAGCCATGTCATTATGTCTGTCCAAGCCATGTTATTATGTCTGTCCAAACGATGTCATTATTTCTGTCAAAGCCATGTCATTGTGTATGTCCGAGCCATGTTATTATGTATGTTGAAGCCATGTCATTATGTTTGTCGAAGCCATGTTAGTATGTCTGTCCAAACCATGTTATTATGTCTGTCCAAGCCATGTCATTATGTTTGTCCAAGCCATGTCATTATGTCTGTCCAACCCATGTTATTATGTCTGTCCAAACCATGTCATTAAGCCAAACCATGTCATTAAATCTGTCCAAGCTATGCCATTATGTCTGTCCAAGCCGTGTCATTATGTCTGTCCAAGCCAGGTTATTGTGTCTGTCTAAGCCATGTCATTATGTTTGTCCAAGCCAGGTTATTGTGTCTGTCCAAGCCATGTCATTTTGTCGGTCGAAGCCATGTCATTATGTCTGTCCAAGCTATGTCCTTATGTCTGTCCAAGCCATGTCATTATGTCTGTCCAAGCCATGTTATTATATCTGTCGAAGCCGTGTCATTATGTCTGTCCAAACCATGTTATTATGTCTGTCTGAACTATGTTATTATGTCTGTCCAAGCCATGTTATTATGTCTGTCCAAGCTATGTCATTATGTCTGTCCAAACCATGTCATTATGTCTCTCCAAGCCATGTCATTATGTCTGGCCAAGCCAGGTTATTGTGTCTGTCGAAGCCATGTTATTACGTCTGTCGAAACCATGTCGTTATGTCTGTCCAAGCCATGTCATTATGTCTGTCCAAGCCATGTTATTATGTCTGTCCAAACTATGTCATTATGTCTGTCAAAGCCATGTCATTGTGTCTGTCCAAGCCATGTTATTATGTATGCTGAAGCCATGTCATTATGTCTGTCCAAGCCATGTTATTATGTCTGTCCAAACCATGTTATTATGTCTGTCCAAGCCATGTCATTATGTGTTGTCGAAGCCATGTCATTATGTCTGTCCAACCCATGTTATTATGTCTGTCCAAACCATGCCATTAAGCCAAACCATGTCATTAAATCTGTCCAAACTATGCCATTATGTCTGTCCAAGCCGTGTCATTATGTCTGTCCAAACCATGTCATTATGTCTTTCCAAACCACGTCAGTACGTCTTTCTTAATGCAAGTGTTTATGTAAGCTTACTACCTAAGTTCCAGACTTATCAACCATCAGTAGGACATATTTGTCAACCATAAGTAAGACTTATCAACCATAAGTAAGACTTATCAACCTCAGTAAGACTTATCAACCGTAAGTAAGACTTATCAACCATAAGACTTATCAACTATAAGTAACACTTATCAACCACAAGTAAGACTTATCAGCCACAATACTTATCAACAATAACTAAAACTTATCAACCATAAGTAAGACTCATCAACCGTAAGACTTATCAAAGATAAGTAAGACTTATCAACCACAAGTAAGACTTATCACCCATAAGACTTATCAGCCATAAGACTTATCAACCATAAGACTTATCACCCATAAGACTTATCAGCCATAAGACTTATCAACCATAAGACTTATCAACCATAAGACTTATCAACCATAAGACTTATCACCCATAAGACTTATCAGCCATAAGACTTATCAACCATAAGACTTATCAACCATAAGACTTATCAACCATAAGACTTATATATTATCAACAGGCATAAGTAAGACTTATCACCCATAAGTAAGACTTATCACCCATAAGTAAGACTTATCAACCATAAGTAAGACTCATCAACCGTAAGACTTATCAACCATAAGTAAGACTTATCAAAAATATATAAGACTTATTAACCATAAGTAAGACTTATCAACAACAAGTAAGACTTATCACCCATAAGACTTATCAACCATAAGACTTATCAACCATAGGACTTATCAACCATAAGACTTATCAACCATAAGACTTATCAACCATAGGACTTATCAACCATAAGACTTATCAACCATAAGACTTATCAACCATAAGTAAGAATTATTAACCATAAGTAAGACTTATCAACAATAAGTAAGACTTATCACCCATAAGACTTATCAACCATAAGACTTATCAACCATAGGACTTATCAACCATAAGACTTATCAACCATAAGACTTATCAACCATAAGTAAGAATTATTAACCATCAGTAAGACTTATCAACCATAAGTAGGACCTATCCCCTCATACGTAAGATGAATCTATATTTCTTACTCTTCTTGTACTGTTATATTTTCTTTAATTCCGGAGTAATTTAGCATTTGATTAGAAACAATTCTAATGATGATTGAGCCCGGATCGCTACAGGATATACATGTAGGTGCCTTAGATGTATCATTTACCATGATTGCCGCTTCATGATATACATGTAGGTGCCTTAGATGTATCATTTACCATGATTGCCGCTTCATGATATACATGTAGGTGCCTTAGATGTGTCATTTACCATGATTGCCGCTTCATGATATACATGTAGATGGCTTAGATGTATCATTTACCATGATTGCCGCTTCATGATATACATGTAGGTGCCTTAGATGTATCATTTACCATGATTGCCGCTTCATGATATACATGTAGGTGCCTTAGATGTGTCATTTACCGTGATTGCCGCTTCATGATATACATGTAGGTGCCTTAGATGTGTCATTTACCATGATTGCCGCTTCATGATATACATGTAGATGGCTTAGATGTATCATTTACCATGATTGCCGCTTCATGATATACATGTAGGTGCCTTAGATGTGTCATTTACCATGATTGCCGCTTCATGATATACATGTAGGTGCCTTAGATGTATCATTTACCATGATTGCCGCTTCATGATATACATGTAGGTGCCTTAGATGTGTCATTTACCATGATTGCCGCTTCATGATATACATGTAGGTGCCTTAGATGTATCATTTACCATGATTGCCGCTTCATGATATACATGTAGGTGCCTTAGATGTATCATTTACCATGATTGCCGCTTCATGATATACATGTAGATGGCTTAGATGTATCATTTACCATGATTGCCGCTTCATGATATACATGTAGGTGCCTTAGATGTATCATTTACCATGATTGCCGCTTTATGATATACATGTAGATGGCTTAGATGTGTCATTTACCATGATTGCCGCTTCATGATATACATGTAGATGGCTTAGATGTGTCATTTACCATGATTGCCGCTTCATGATATACATGTAGGTGCCTTAGATGTATCATTTACCATGATTGCCGCTTCATGATATACATGTAGGTGCCTTAGATGTATCATTTACCATGATTGCCGCTTCATGATATACGTGTAGATGGCTTAGATGTATCATTTACCATGATTGCCGCTTCATGATATACATGTAGGTGCCTGAGATCTATCATTTACCATGATTGCCGCTTCATGATATACATGTAGGTGCCTTAGATCTATCATTTACCGTGATTGCCGCTTCATGATATACATGTAGATGGCTTAGATGTATCATTTACCATGATTGCCGCTTCATGATATACATGTAGGTGCCTTAGATCTATCATTTACCATGATTGCCGCTTCACGATATACATGTAGGTGCCTTAGATCTATCATTTACCATGATTGCCGCTTCATGATATACATGTAGATGGCTTAGATGTATCATTTACCATGATTGCCGCTTCATGATATACATGTAGATGCCTTAGATGTGTCATTTACCATGATTGCCGCTTCATGATATACATGTAGGTGCCTTAGATGTATCATTTACCATGATTGCCGCTTCATGATATACATGTAGGTGCCTTAGATGTATCATTTACCATGATTGCCGCTTCATGATATACATGTAGGTGCCTTAGATGTATCATTTACCATGATTGCCGCTTCATGATATACATGTAGGTGCCTTAGATGTATCATTTACCATGATTGCCGCATCATGATATACATGTAGGTGCCTTAGATGTATCATTTACCATGATTGCCGCTTCATGATATACATGTAGGTGCCTTAGATCTATCATTTACCATGATTGCCGCTTCATGATATACATGTAGGTGCCTTAGATGTATCATTTACCATGATTGCCGCTTCATGATATACATGTAGGTGCCTTAGATGTATCATTTACCATGATTGCCGCTTCATGATATACATGTAGGTGCCTTAGATGTATCATTTACCATGATTGCCGCTTCATGATATACATGTAGATGGCTTAGATGTGTCATTTACCATGATTGCCGCTTCATGATATACATGTAGATGGCTTAGATGTGTCATTTACCATGATTGCCGCTTCATGATATACATGTAGGTGCCTTAGATGTATCATTTACCATGATTGCCGCTTCATGATATACATGTAGGTGCCTTAGATGTATCATTTACCATGATTGCCGCTTCATGATATACATGTAGGTGCCTGAGATCTATCATTTACCATGATTGCCGCTTCATGATATACATGTAGATGCCTTAGATGTATCATTTACCATGATTGCCGCTTCATGATATACATGTAGGTGCCTTAGATGTGTCATTTACCATGATTGCCGCTTCATGATATACATGTAGGTGCCTTAGATGTATCATTTACCATGATTGCCGCTTCATGATATACATGTAGATGGCTTAGATGTATCATTTACCATGATTGCCGCTTCATGATATACATGTAGATGCCTTAGATCTATCATTTACCATGATTGCCGCTTCATGATATACATGTAGATGCCTTAGATGTGTCATTTACCATGATTGCCGCTTCATGATATACATGTAGGTGCCTTAGATGTATCATTTACCATGATTGCCGCTTCATGATATACATGTAGATGCCTTAGATGTATCATTTACCATGATTGCCGCTTCATGATATACATGTAGATGGCTTAGATGTGTCATTTACCATGATTGCCGCTTCATGATATACATGGAGGTGCCTTAGATGTATCATTTACCATGATTGCCGCTTCATGATATACATGTAGATGGCTTAGATGTATCATTTACCATGATTGCCGCTTCATGATATACATGTAGGTGCCTTAGATGTGTCATTTACCATGATTGCCGCTTCATGATATACATGCAGATGGCTTAGATGTGTCATTTACCATGATTGCCGCTTCATGATATACATGTAGGTGCCTTAGATATATCATTTACCATGATTGCTGCTTCATGATATACATGTAGGTGCCTGAGATCTATCATTTACCATGATTGCCGCTTCATGATATACATGTAGGTGCCTTAGATGTATCATTTACCATGATTGCCGCTTCATGATATACATGTAGATGGCTTAGATGTATCATTTACCATGATTGCCGCTTCATGATATACATGTAGATGGCTTAGATGTATCATTTACCATGATTGCCGCTTCATGATATACATGTAGGTGCCTTAGATGTATCATTTACCATGATTGCCGCTTCATGATATACATGTAGATGGCTTAAATGTATCATTTACCATGATTGCTGCTTCATGATATACATGTAGATGGCTTAGATGTATCATTTACCATGATTGCCGCTTCATGATATACATGTAGATGCCTTAGATGTATCATTTACCATGATTGCCGCTTCATGATATACATGTAGATGACTTAGATGTATCATTTACCATGATTGCCGCTTCATGATATACATGTAGGTGCCTTAGATGTGTCATTTACCATGATTGCCGCTTCATGATATACATGTAGATGCCTTAGATGTATCATTTACCATGATTGCCGCTTCATGATATACATGTAGATGCCTTAGATGTGTCATTTGCCATGATTGCCACTTCATGATATACATGTAGATGGCTTAGATCTATCATTTACCATGATTGCCACTTCATGATATACATGTAGATGGCTTAGATGTGTCATTTACCATGATTCCCGCTTCATGATATACATGTAGGTGCCTTAGATGTATCATTTACCATGATTGCCGCTTCATGATATACATGTAGATGGCTTAGATGTGTCATTTACCATGATTGCCGCTTCATGATATACATGTAGGTGCTATAGATGTATCATTTACCATGATTGCCGCTTCATGATATACATGTAGATGGCTTAGATGTGTCATTTACCATGATTGCCGCTTCATGATATACATGTAGGTGCCTTAGATGTATCATTTACCATGATTGCCACTTCATGATATACATGTAGATGCCTTAGATGTATCATTTACCATGATTGCCGCTTCATGATATACATGTAGATGCCTTAGATGTATCATTTACCATGATTGCCGCTTCATGATATACATGTAGGTGCCTTAGATGTATCATTTACCATGATTGCCGCTTTATGATATACATGTAGATGGCTTAGATGTGTCATTTACCATGATTGCCGCTTCATGATATACATGGAGGTGCCTTAGATGTATCATTTACCATGATTGCCGCTTCATGATATACATGTAGATGCCTTAGATGTATCATTTACCATGATTGCCGCTTCATGATATACATGTAGGTGCCTTAGATGTATCATTTACCATGATTGCCGCTTCATGATATACATGTAGATGCCTTAGATGTATCATTTACCATAATTGCCGCTGCATGATATACATGTAGGCGCCTTAGATGTGTCATTTACCATGATTGCCGCTTCATGATATACATGTAGGTGCCTTAGATGTATCATTTACCATGATTGCCGCTTCATGATATACATGTAGATGGCTTAGATGTATCATTTACCATGATTGCCGCTTCATGATATACATGTAGATGGCTTAGATGTGTCATTTACCATGATTGCCGCTTCATGATATACATGTAGGTGCCTTAGATGTATCATTTACCATGATTGCTGCTTCATGATATACATGTAGATGGCTTAGATGTGTCATTTACCATGATTGCCGCTTCATGATATACATGTAGATGGCTTAGATGTATCATTTACCATGATTGCCGCTTCATGATATACATGTAGGTGCCTTAGATGTGTCATTTACCATGATTGCCGCTTCATGATATACATGTAGATGGCTTAGATGTATCATTTACCATGATTGCCGCTTCATGATATACATGTAGGTGCCTTAGATGTATCATTTACCATGATTGCCGCTTCATGATTTACATGTAGGTGCCTTAGATCTATCATTTACCGTGATTGCCGCTTCATGATATACATGTAGATGCCTTAGATGTGTCATTTACCGTGATTGCCGCTTCATGATATACATGTAGATGGCTTAGATGTGTCATTTACCATGATTGCCGCTTCATGATATACATGTAGATGGCTTAGATGTATCATTTACCATGATTGCCGCTTCATGATATACATGTAGATGCCTTAGATGTGTCATTTACCATGATTGCCGCTTCATGATATACATGTAGGTGCCTTAGATGTAACATTTACCATGATTGCCGCTTCATGATATACATGTAGATGGCTTAGATGTATCATTTACCATGATTGCCGCTTCATGATATACATGTAGGTGCCTTAGATGTATCATTTACCATGATTGCCGCTTCATGATATACATGTAGGTGCCTTAGATGTATCATTTACCATGATTGCCGCTTCATGATATACATGTAGATGCCTTAGATGTATCATTTACCATGATTGCCGCTTCATGATATACATGTAGATGCCTTAGATGTATCATTTACCATGATTGCCGCTTCATGATATACATGTAGGTGCCTTAGATGTATCATTTACCATGATTGCCGCTTCATGATATACATGTAGATGCCTTAGATGTATCATTTACCATGATTGCCGCTTCATGATATACATGTAGATGCCTTAGATCTATCATTTACCATGATTGCCGCTTCATGATATACATGTAGGTGCCTTAGATGTATCATTTACCATGATTGCCGCTTCATGATATACATGTAGGTGCCTTAGATGTATCATTTACCATGATTGCCGCTTCATGATATACATGTAGATGGCTTAGATGTGTCATTTACCATGATTGCCGCTTCATGATATACATGTAGGTGCCTTAGATGTATCATTTACCATGATTGCCGCTTCATGATATACATGTAGATGGCTTAGATGTATCATTTACCATGATTGCCGCTTCATGATATACATGTAGATGGCTTAGATGTATCATTTACCATGATTGCCGCTTCATGATATACATGTAGATGCCTTAGATGTATCATTTACCATGATTGCCGCTTCATGATATACATGTAGGTGCCTTAGATGTGTCATTTACCATGATTGCCGCTTCATGATATACATGTAGATGGCTTAGATGTATCATTTACCATGATTGCCGCTTCATGATATACATGTAGGTGCCTTAGATGTATCATTTACCATGATTGCCGCTTCATGATATACATGTAGATGGCTTAGATGTGTCATTTACCATGATTGCCGCTTCATGATATACATGTAGATGGCTTAGATGTATCATTTACCATGATTGCCGCTTCATGATATACATGTAGGTGCCTTAGATGTATCATTTACCATGATTGCCGCTTCATGATATACATGTAGATGGCTTAGATGTATCATTTACCATGATTGCCGCTTCATGATATACATGTAGATGGCTTAGATGTATCATTTACCATGATTGCCGCTTCATGATATACATGTAGGTGCCTTAGATGTATCATTTACCATGACTGCCGCTTCATGATATACATGTAGATGGCTTAGATGTGTCATTTACCATGATTGCCGCTTCATGATATACATGTAGATGGCTTAGATGTATCATTTACCATGATTGCCGCTTCATGATATACATGTAGATGCCTTAGATGTATCATTTACCATGATTGCAAGTCTCTCACAGGTGACACCGTGTCTGGCTGAAAGTAACCGAGACCAGTGGACGAGACATCATGCCAGAAGTCAGTTGCCAACTCCATGTTTTAGTTCGGTATTTAGTTTTCGGTGTTTAGTTTTCGTATCTGGCTGTGTCGTACACTCTCCATTCCCGTTGTTAATGATACCCACAGCTTTAGGGTGAGTGGCAGAACGAAGGGCCGAAAACTATCAGCCGAGACCACGAGGCATATGTTGCTTTCCTCGGAAAACACTTACGTTCACTATCCGTGCCATCCGGTTAATTAAAGCAAATATATATTTTACTAATTAATACGCGATATATGTTACTCCCGTGTAAAAGGGAACTAACATGTGCAATGGTGGCGGATCGGGGAAGGGGACCAATATCACGGAAGCCATATATGTATTTATCATCACGGATCGTTATCGTCGTCGTTATAAGACTGAGAAACTTTTTCTTGAGAAGCGTTCTGGCACATCTGGAGATCATTGCAGCTTTAGAATAGCAAATTTTAAGGGTAATTTTGTGTGAAAAAAAAGTGACGTTGCTACGGGCAATCGAACCCAGGACCGATGTCTTGTCACCGCGGCAGCTCTTACCAATGAGCTGGAGCCGTTTTATGTATGTCTAATGTCAATGTGATGAACTGTTTCAGCTTTGCATCTAAGGAAGGTGGATATCGAAGTGGTTGGCTTTGGGGTAATGCACGGCTGGTTAGGCTGAAGTTGTGGCGGATAACGAATTGAACTGGTGTGTGCGCGGAGGGGGAGGGAGGGGGTGGGGGGCGGGGGGGGCGGGGTAATTGGGAGAAGAGGTGGGGGGGGGGGGTGATATAAATCTTATCCGTAAAAGGAAAGAAAGGAGACTTTGTATGGCACTTTAGTGGATTACAAAAAAAAACAGGGGTAAGGCTGGAGAGGGGCTTACGGAAAGCCAGCACAGCATTAAGTAGTGAGTCTGCCTGACACCAGACTATATACTACGGGAGTGATACGGGATGCCGGGAGGGAGGGGGCGGCGAGGGAGAGAATGGGGCGCGGAGGGAGGCGGGGAGGGGGTGGTGTGGGGGAGGGAGTGGGCGGCGAGGAGGGCGAGAGGAGAGATCGGGGTAAGGAGAGGAAAGAGGTTCGCGGGAGGGACGAGCGAAGTGGAGCGGCAGAGGGTTGGAGGGAGCGGGCGAGAGGAGAGGAGGGAGAGGCAGGGAGGGAGGGAGGGAGGGGAACAGAGGAAGCGTGAGGAGGGTTCGGTGGGGTAGAGGGTTTGGTCAGGGAGAGGAGGGGGAGAGGAAGGGCGAAGGAGAATGGGAATAGGAGGAGATGGCATGGCAATTGGCAGGCCAAGGGTGGGTGGCGAGATGCTGGTAGAGATGCTGGTAGAGATGGAATGAGGTCCATGCCGGAGACAGACAGGTGACAGAGGAAGAATTTCTCGCGCCCAGATATCGTCGGATTAGCTTGAAAACTGAAAATACCGAATCCTGCATATTTATTTATTTATCTTCTGTTCCACATAAAAAGAGCGAAAAACCTAACCAATCAGACAGACATAAGACCACTCTTCCTTCTCCCTAAAAGACAAAGCAAAGGCCTGAATATCAACACCGCCCTTCACTTCGTCCCGCATGGGCTGGTTCCACACCCCGAGAGGGGGAGGGAGGTCTTCCCTCACCACTACCCTGGGACCTGTGCTGTCACCCAATCCACCTCCTCCACTGGCTCTTGCGTCACTACCTGCGCCCCCCCCCCGTCACCTCACCAGCCGTCTTAACCCCCGGCCACCACCCTCCATCCTTCCGCCGCCGTCCCCCATACCACCGCC